>PVKS010009660.1:0-62748 GCA_004027875.1 Aplodontia rufa
AAAAAAAAAAAAAAAAAAAGTTAATGTAAATATTCATATAGTTCACACTTACAATTCTTTTATTAAAGTGTTATTATTTTTGTATATCTATATAGAGCTGTTCCATAAACTACAGTACATGTAAATTGTTAGAATCTATAAAAACAAATTAATATATTGCATTTTGCAAAACATCTAATCTTAAGAGTGAAGAACAAGTCATTGTACCTATGATTGAATAAGATTACAGAAAATCAGAATAAATGGCTGATTTGGTAGTATTATTTATTATAACAAAAGAACTAATAACTGGAATAGTCTGCCTGTCTGCCTCTCTTTCCTACCCAAATATTTATTAAGTAGAATATCAGTGCTAGCCACTTTACACACAACTGTAATCAAGACAAAATTCATGTCTTAGCAGGTCTTATGGACTATTAATTAATATGACAATTTCAGTAGAGTGTAAGCATTATATTGGAAGATGATCAGAACACTAGAAACAGACAAGAACATATGCACCTAGATGTTAGTGTCTAGAAGTTTAATTAATTTGCATAATAAAATGACAAGAATTTGAGTTCCTGGGAAGAATCAGTGGGAAGATAAATAGGCAATGACAAGTGTTATTTATGTGCACACAGCACTTACTTATGGGAAGCAGGTACTGTTCACAGAAATACTAGGAAATAGGTGCTATTAATAATCCCAATTTTACAGAGAATTTATGATTTGAAAAGATAGGCAAGATGCATTTCAGATAATAGTTCACATACAGATTGGTTCTGGCAGTAGTTCTTTCATATTGTTTCTGTGGAAGGTTAAAAGGGGCTTCTCCCACACTCAGTTTGATTCACTTCAAGTGGATTACAGTCTGAATGTCTGAAATGCTGAAGAAAGACTGTCATTATGATTTCTATGAAGCTGATATTATCTTATCTGTTTCCAAAACCATATAATCAGTTGCTAGAGATCCAGAACCAGCTGTCTTCAATTGCAATCCTGTGTAGAATGAATGGACCTGATCTTTTCGTCCTTTTTCTTTTTTTTATTGGTTCAACATAGTCTTTCATATTGGAGGGAATTGTTGTTACATATTCATGTGTATATATAGATATTGACAAAATAAGTTAAACTCAGTGCTAGTCCACCATTTCTCCCACTTCATCCATTCCCCAATTCATGTCTCCTCTTTAATCCCCCCGTGTTATAGATACGAGCATATACATGTTGAAATTTCTGAGTTTATATGCCTGCCTGAGTATAGTTTGACTTCTCATTGGAGTCAAATGTACCCAGTCATATTGATAAGCCCCCTTTTCCCTCTCTCCCCTCTCTCCCTTCCTTCTTTACCCACCTTCATAGCTATACTTCCCCCAGCTTATCCAACAGGAGACTATTATCCACAAGATACAAAGAAATCAAAAAACTTAATACCAAAAACACAAAAAATCCAATCAATACATAGGCTATGGAACTAAACAAAAACTTCTCAACAGAGGAAGTTCAAAAAGCCAATAAATATATGAGAAAATTTTCTACATCACTAGCAATCAGAGAAATGCAAATCAAATCTGCTTTGAGATTCCACCTCACTCCACTCAGAATGCAAGAATGAAAAACATGAACAATAACAGATCTGGAGGGGTTGTGATGAGAAAGGAACACTAACATGCTGTTGGTGGGACTTCAAACTGGTACAGCCACTCTGGAAAGCAGTGTGGCTACTCCTCAAAAAACTAGGGAGGTAACCACCATATGACCCAGCTATCCCACTCCTGGGTATTTTCTGTTAAAATTTAGAATCAGCACACTACAGAGGTACAGCTACATCAATGTTTATCACAGCTCAATTTACAATAGCTAAACTGTGGAATCAACCTAGATGCTCCACACTGAATGAATGGATCCAAAAGCTCTGGTATATGTATACAATGTAGTTCTACTCTGCTATTAGAAAAAGAATGATATCATGGCTTTTGCAGCTAAATTAATGGAAATGGAAAAAATCATGCTGAGTGAAATATCTCAACCAGAAAGATTTAAGGGCCAAATATTTTCTCTAATATGTGGAAACTAGAGTAAAACCTAAGATAGGATGAAAGTGAGCTAAGTTGAAATATCACATAAGAATGGAGCTGATTTAAAGACATGAAAGCTATAACAATTCTAACACAAATCTGAAGGCAAAAGAAATTCTTTTATGCAGGAATGGTGATTAGTCAAATACACCATTCATTATATTTCTTAGAAATTGATTTTGAAAATGAAACTCTATATTAATTAGTTTACTTATATTAAATATAAGCAGAACACATGTTTGAAAAGTTTTTATATGTCATTTTTAAAAAAAATACCAACTATATACTTTATAAAATGCTTGAAATTCTTTTGGAATTTTTTCCCCGTGTATAAAAAACCTTTGTGAGAAACATGAAAAAACATTCTTATTAAATATTCTGAACAAAAATTTAAAATCAAATAATTTAAATGACATTTAAACAGATAATATTATAATTGCTTTCCTTGAAAACCATGTACAATTACTTTTGAAATATGAAATCTCTAATTTGATCATAAAAGATGACATTGTTTTGTCTTTATTTTACATAAAATTAATAATAGAACAATGCTTATTATAACCAAATATGATTGAACTGAGAATCAAATTTAAAGTACAGCATAGCCAATATCAATACTGTATTTGATTTCTCTACTATAGTTCTTGAATACATAATAGTTTATTGGATTTTGTGAAAATAAAGAACTTTTAAAAGTGTTATGAGCTTATATTTCCATGAAAACTATTTTATAGGTAATTCATTTGCAATCACCTTTGATGACTTTTCAAGTCAATTTTAGATTCAATGGATAGCATGTTTATATATGTGAAAAAGAAATATAATTCTCTTTTGGAATGCTGCATTTCTATTTTTTAAGTATTTATTATGAAAAAACTTGGGTGCTTTTCTTTGTTAAGTTGTATTATATCAAAAGCATGTTTTTGAGAAATCATTTACTCTATAATCATTTTTTAAATTATGATAAAAATCCCAAAAGAACCACTGTCCTTGAAGTGAGAGAAATGCCATATGGTCATAATGTGTATTGTTAGTGTTCCTTGTGGTCAAGTAAGGGAATTATGACAAAGTTTAACCTGGCATTTAGAAAAGAAGCTGAGAAATATGTTCAATTGAATGCATTTTTCATGACCTATAGCAAAATTATATGTATGAATATTATGTGAAGATAATCACCAAGTTTCAGTTTATGTCATCATTCCCCAATGACTTGTGAGACAAAATTTAGGAGACATTTCTAAAAACTGTATAATATTCTCTACTTTTATTTTTAAATATTTAAATAAACTTATTAGAATTAATTGAAAAAGTAGAAGCATATGGAATTAATTCTGTTTTGAATTAAACAGTATCCATGAATAGAGTTGATCAGTGCTTCTCTTAGGCTAAACATAAGTACATATTTCTTTTCTTTTTTTCCCCCTTGACCAGCTAAATTGCAATTCAATAGTCTATTTGCATATCTCTGCTACTAAACTACAATTCTTTGAAGACCAATGACATGTATGTCTATTTATGTCCAGATTATACCTAGCATATAGAAAACATTCATTAAATGTTAAATCCTTAATAATGGAAAATTGTTTATCCTAATAGCAAAATATAGTTTTCATTCTATTTCCTGTTGTGTGCTTTTTCCAGGCAGCTATTCACATCAACAGTCTACCTGAGTATCTATCACCAGGCATAATTATTGGAGCCCTGAAAGAAAAATAGAGGCAGAGTAGAATTGGATCAATGGCATGCATTGAAGTGAGTATAATGATTGGGAATAGAAGCACAATGATGACCCTGGGTTGGTGCAGAACTGATAAGAACAGAAGACAAATATGAACTTCTAGAAAATCACTAGACATGAAGGAAAGGCAGGTAGAATGCGTTAACTTAAAAACAAGAAATCAGAGTGAAAGAAATTCCTGGCTAGAAATGGATAATGCAAAGAAAGATGTGAAAGATTAATTCTCTGGAAACAGATTTTAATGGTAGTTAATCCTGATTTCTTCCAGTGCTCTACATCTGTGATTCACTTTTCTGCTAGAAATCTCCACCTTAATATTTTATAGGTTCTTCAACCTCAATCTCAATATATTAAAAATCGAATTTCCACTACATCCCATTTTCAGTCCCCATTATATTTTATGTTTGAGTAATACTACCACCATTTAAGATTTTTGTGGACTCTAAGAGTCATCTTTAATACTTAAGTTCACTTTACCAACTTAAATTTTCTTTAATCTCTTCTTTTTCCATATGCCTCTTATGTGCCTTAATTTCAGGTGCTTATCATTTCTTGCTTAGTTTTCTACAAAATCCTTCTAAACTATCTTCTTGCTTTGAGGTATAAATTCCTAATCTTCAGAATCAGTACAAGAACAATTTTTCTGAAATTTGAATGTAGCTCTCTGTTTAAAACTTTTACTACATAAAAGGAAATTCACAAACTCTAGAGGATGACACAGGTATAACCTGTAGTAGGATCACCTGCACTGTTTGCTGCAGTCATGACTGAAAGCACATTTTTTGCCTGTGTTTTAATCAGCTTTTTTTGCTGCTGCTACTAAAAGACCTGACAAGAGCAATTTTAGTAGGAAAATGTTTATTTAGGGGCTCATATTTCAGAGGTCTTATTCCAAGGAAGGCCTGCTTTTTCTCTGGGTTTCAGATGAGGCTGAACATCATGGTGGAAGACTGTGGCAGAGGGAGCAGAGAGCTCAAGATGTCACATCAGAAAGCAGAGCAGAGAAAATACAGAATATATACCCCAAAGAGGCACACCCCCAATGACCCACCTCCTCCAGCCACAATGTACCATCCTGCAGTTGCCAGTTAATCTCTATAAGGGGTTTAACTCACTGAAATTGAAAAAAAAACAAAAAACAAAAAAACACAATGCCAGGTACTAAGTTTATGGGTTTTTATTGTTGTTGTTGTTTGTTTTGTTTTTTAAGATAGAGACAGAAGGAGAGAGAGAGAGAGAGGGAATCAATTTTATTTATTTTTCATCTTTTTTCAGTTCCTCTGACAATTTATTGTTGTGTATGTGATGCTGGGGTTGAACCTGGGTCCTTTCGTATGCCAAAGAAGCATACTACCACTGAGCCACCACTCCAGCCCAGTTATTTATAAGTGAGAGAAACTGAATTTGGTTAAGTGATTCAGAAGGGAAGAAATGCTTTTACATGAGCAGAGGGAGCCTTGCCTATGAGCTGGGGGATGAAGGGAGGGTGGCAGGGAGTGGGGTAGGGAATAGGAGGAATGTCAAGGCAGCTGTAGGGAGGGAGCATGGGGGTTATCAATCCAGTACGGAACCTTCAACTTCCATGAGAAGCCCAACTAACATGGGGGTAAGGAGGGGAAAACATGGGATCGGGAGAACACAAAGGGGATAGACCATGGAATGGCATCAACCTTGGCTTACTCTGTCATTATGCATGTGTTCATGATTGTATGGCAATGATTCCCTCCTAAATGTAAGTATCTTGAATGAATAAAAAAAAAGAATAGTCTATAATGTTGAAATATCTCAAATTTTGACAATTTTTCTGACTTCAGTGTTCAAATAGATTTTATAAATTTCATGGAAAAGCTTAAGTTTTTACAAAAATCACCTAGATTTGAATCTGATTGTACTACATTAATAGTGCAAAAGCAACAGTATTGCATAAAGAAAATAAAACTGAGGTTCAAAACATGATCTTTAGATTACATCTAGACTGTGTGAATTGAGCATTGATTTGTCACTTCTGGGTCTTTTTCACATTATAGATGTTTTGACATAAGAACTTTGTAATACAGAATAACTGTTATGTAAACTCAGCATTGAGCAAAAGCAAATAATAAAATTATGTAATAATATTTTATGAAAGGTGTAAAGGATACAGTATATGATATTGCCTTCACTTGGTTTCCATTTTGCTAAGAAAATATTTTGAGACTTTTAAACTGAATAACTCTATAGATCAGAGCTTTATAAAATCCAGAACAAGCTGATTCATCAGAAAACTCTGTTAACCACAAGGTGAATATTTATTTTAAGTAAACTATTTTATGTGGATCTAAGCCATAAAATGAAGCAAAATTGTGTTTCAGAAGGTAACTTCCTTTTTGTATAGCCTCATGTACTGGATTCAGTAGGAATATTTTTCCTACTTAGTGACTTTCTGAAATTTTCTCAAAGGAATTCCCAAATACATGGAACTATAGTTTTTTTAAAATATAATTTTATCTTGACATAGACTTTTTACATTTTGGGAGAAATATTTGCATTTTGCCCTGTCACACATACGCCCCTGTACACCAATTCCTCTGTGTGTGTGTGTGTGTGTGTGTGTGTGTGTGGTACAGACACAATCTAGCAGTTAACCAACCACTGGAAGTCTGAGAAGAGCCTGCAGATGCCTGTCCCTTTCTTCACAATCAAGACTCATCTCAAAGCCCTGGAGCTTCTTGTGTGGTTAAACTCCAGGGGGCATGCATTCTTGGTATTTCTTGGCGCTTATAACTACTTTTCTGGAAGGTATCTAATGATTCAATGGCTCAATATTTTAAATTGACATAAATTTTTCCAAAATATTGAGATGATGATTTCATCTGAGAAGTATTAAATTCTTCTCACTATTTGAAAAATGCTACACCTTACTATTCCAAAACAATAAATGCAATTCTAAAAATTCTCAATTCTTATTAATAAAGTTGGTTTACTCACATATCATCTGTAAAAGTCTCATGAGCACAAACCAGTTGAAAACCAGAAGTTCAAAGTGAGGATTAAATGAAGGTGTTAAACACATAAGGTTACTCTTCACTCTGAGGAAGTAACTGGTGTGACAAAACTTTACGAGATGTTGCTGATGGTAGCTGGGTTTCCTATGCTAATAATCTTCTCCTTACTACTTATCACTACTGTGGTCTATCTGTGGGACAGCAGAAGTTTGAATTTCAAAAAGCTGTGGAGAACTA
This sequence comes from Aplodontia rufa, assembly GCA_004027875.1. Taxonomy (NCBI): domain Eukaryota; kingdom Metazoa; phylum Chordata; class Mammalia; order Rodentia; family Aplodontiidae; genus Aplodontia; species Aplodontia rufa. The sequence goes on from PVKS010009660.1 coordinate 7,020, forward strand.
AATCCCAGTTGACTTCTTTAAAATTTAACCTTATACTATTAAGTGTCCCATTTACATGAAAATAAAATGTTTCTACCTACGTTTTTCATTTTATTTTTTAAGGAAAAATAATTATATTACTAATTTAATAAAAATCTAACATAAAATTTATCACAACCACAAGTTAACCTGCATCACAGAACATATCTATGAGGGTTCAGTTATTTAGTTTTCTGAATATAAGGCTAAGGATACTTGTACTGAATGACCTTCAGAGTGCACCAAGAATTCCTGTAAATTCTTTTAGGATGTTCTAGTGGAAATCACATGATTAAAAGGATTAAGCCTTCTGAGTCATCTAGTCAATATGAAGAAGATACAAATACAGAAGCATCAGTTAAATTGGACCAAGTAGTCCTGTCCAAATTTCATTACACTGGAAATATTCCATTTGTTTAAACATATACAAATAATTTTCAAAAGGTTCAGGATATCTAACCACTTGAAATCCTAGGTATACACTTTTATAGATAGCTTCTATTCTTCAATATCCTAAAGCTTTCTCATTGTGAAATTGTTATGTTAAACCTAGCTTGAATGTTTTTCACATGAAATTCAATTAATAGTTATCACATTTAACATGAATTTCATTTACCCTAAGAGTGAAAAAGAAATTCACTATCCCTGAAACTGACATCTTGCAAAAGCTAGCACACTGTGTAAAAATTTATTAAAGTTAATTCTTCATTCAACTTGTAACAAGTACTTAGTGTGTTCCAGTGACCGTGGAGGACACAAACTCTCTCCTCTCATTACTTCCACCTTCTCGATGTCATTCTGTACCTACCACTAATAATAAGCATTCTTACAAAGAGCATCATCATGTTAGCAAAATTATTTATCTAGAAAATAGGAAACATTTATTCACTGGCATTTAATTATGTCCCATTCCTGTTTGAGCCTTGTGTACATTGTCTTATTTAACAATCACAGAAATCCTATCAGTTCTTTTTTTTTTAAATTTTTTTTATTTTTGAGCAACCTTACAAGATTTTAACAAAACAATATAAAATGTGTATAAGATGTGTATATATTCTGGACATTGCAACTGTCCCCAGGAGTGCCCCCTCCAATTACCCTCCCTTATCCCTCCCTTCCCCTTCCCATTATAACTCTAAAAATAGTATTAGATTGTAAAGCATTACATCTTATCTGAATTTAACTCATGTTTCTAGACCAACTTTCTCATTGTCCGGGGTCTAGTCCCCACTTCCACAGATGAGTGGAGACAATCGACCCTTAGATCTCTGGGTTAAGCTGATTTTACTCATCATGATCTCTTCCATAACCATCCATTTACCCTCGAAGGCTGCAATGTCATTGTTTCTAATTGCTGTGTAATATTCCATGGTATAAATGTACCACAGTTTTTGAATCCATTCTTCCTGTGAGGGTCACCGCGGTTGTTTCCATAGCCTAGCAATAGTAAATTGTGCTGCTATGAACATCGATATTGCTGTGTCACTGTAATGTGCTGATTCTAAGTCCCCTGGAAAGATACCCAGGAGTGGAATAGCAGGATCGTATAGTGGAGTCATCCCTAGTTTTTTAAGGATTCTCCATATTGCTTTCCAGAGGGGCTGTACCAGTCTGCAGCTCCACCAACAGTGTGTTAGTGTGCCTATTTCTCCACAGCCCCTCCAGCATCTATTGTTGAAAAACTGAGTCTCTCAAGAAGTAAAAATCTTGTCCAAGATCACATAACTCTCTTGTGGCAGATCCAAAGATAAACAATAAATTTGTCTAGCTTAAAGTGTTATGATCTTTGAACAGCCTTTTGAGAAACAAAATTGCATATTGGTTATTGAGCATGAAAATTCTGATATCTGATAAACATAAAGGTCAACCCCAAAGCAAGTAATGTTTACTATAATTAATTTATTTCTTTTTTTAAATTTTTTTTAAGAGAGAGGGACAGTGAGAGAGACAGAGACAGAGAGAGAATTAATTTTATTTAGATTTTCATGTGACTTTCATTGCTCCGAGACGTTGTTGTGTACGTGGTCCTGGGGATTGAACTCGCGTCCTACTGCATGCCAGGCAAGTGTTGTAACTGCCAAGCCACCACTCTAGCCCCAATTAATTTGATTTCTAATGTAATTTGTCTATCCATGGTATATAAATCACAACACTGTGAAAGTGTGTATGTGTGTGTGTATGTGTGTGTGTGGAGAGAGAGAGAGAGAGAGAGAGGGAGAGAGAGAGATGAGGACATGAAATAATGTGACATTTTCGTCTATGATTCTCTATGAATTTATGAGTCACTCAAGCATCCAGTAGTTAAAGCCAAACACTTCCTTCACCATAACTACACAGGGTCACTGTGACAACTCTGCTACAGAGAGAGAATAATGTCTATGCCAACTTTTAATCTATCTTCAGAATCCTCAGGGATGTGACATTTCATTGTATGACGGTAGGGAGAGGAGCACTGAGCTCATAAAAAGCAAAGTGAATTATGTTGGTAATATATTTTATCACATTTGCAATCAAAATGGACTAATCTTAAAATATGTACCTATTTAGGTGATATTTGATCAAAATGCATCCAAAATGCACTGTGAGGCAGGTGATGCCAAAAGTCTCTTAATTCATTCTTCATGTTTTCAATTTCTTATTAGAAAATATTCTTCAGAAGAAGAGAAATTTGTTGAACGAGGATAAAACCAAGATCATAGCAGAATGCATGAGTCAGACCATTGATTTGACTAAGATTAATTTTGTTTTCTTGGTATTTTATAGCCAAGTAGAATACTTCTTCCATGTGAGCTTTTGGACTGTCTCCACAACTGCATTTGTAAAAATTAGGAGGAAAAGAGCTTTTAGACATCTTTCTTGACTTTGTATGCATTTGTTATCTTTTATCTGAGGAGACTAAATAGCTTCACTGTGAATTTTCTTTCATTATTAGAATGCTTCCCCAACATGCACATAGACATCATATGTACACCCAAAAGAAAGTGTATGCTTCAAAAACTCTCATCTAATAAGTTTGGACAGTATTGGAGATTGTAATTTAACAATTTTAATGAACTGCAATGTGCTTTTAAGATTTGTAAAAGTTTTACTAAATTTCCCTAAATAGTAAATTTCTACAATCTTTTAAAAGAGCTTAAACTAGTTTTGAAAGTGGCTATCAACGAAAACTTATCAGTGGGACCTGATATTTTATAAAGGAAGTTTGGCAAATATAGATTTTTGTGTGTAATATAAGAATAGCGTATTCCAAATCACACTCAAAAGCAGCATATATATGAATTTGGAAGTTATTTCAAGAATGTATTTGTATTTCTATTCTAAGAATGAAAGTACATGACTATAAATACAAAATTGGCATCTGTGTAAATGATTTCCAAACAACACTGTGCAAGAACATATCACAGCTGTTGCTGGGTGATATATGTGTCTATGTGTTTCTATGAGTGTGTGTGTTGTGTATGTGTAACAGAGAGAGACAGAGGAAGACAGAGAGTATGCAAGTGAGAGAGAAAATACTCTATATACTTAGAAATCATTCAAATGTTTAGGAAAATCACTTGACCAGGAGTGGAAACCATGCTTCTACCTGCCAGTTGTGTGAATTTGGGCAGTCACAATGTCTGAGACTCTATTCTCTATTTTATAAATGTAGGAATGGAAATAACTTATGTCTGAGATCTTTTTGTCTCCTAGTACTTCAACTATAAATTTTAGTGGTTCTTTTTACTGTTTTCCCAGTTGATTTTGAAGTCATTACTAAACAGAAATATAAATAACATGAAACAGGAACTTCCAGTAGAGTACAAAAGATAAAAAGAGCAAGAGGAAATAAACCAACAATCCAAACAAGAATTATCCACATCCCACAAGATGATTACACAGTAATTTCAAATATATGTCCCAATAAAGTTAGACTATCTCTCTCTTTAACATTCCAGAACTATTATAAAATAAAATTACTTAAGAATTACTTATTGGCTCTACTTAAGATCTATTTTGATGAAGTGGGGCTCAATCATGAATAATTAGGAGCAAAAAGTTTGGCCTTTATTAGTAATATAAGCACTGAAAATTAACTGTAGAAATTTAAGATACTTCATAGAGTGATATGAGTTCAAATTAGCATGCTTATTAAATGTGTTTATTACTAATATTTTTCTATTTAACATCTGCACATTGCTCAACAATGGTCTGGTTAGGATTGCTCTGTTCCCTGGATCCGTAAGATGGAATGTGGAGAGCATGGAAATGGTGAATCAAGAAAGCTAGTGTCCTCTCAGTTCAGCTTGCCTGAATGCAGTTGTCCTCTGTTGCACTATTTTGTTTCATTTGGATAATAAAGAAATTGGAATAGTCAATCTCTAAGGCATCCTATTTGTTATAATTTTGTATCCATGCTGTTAGGAAGGACAGGATATTTGGAATTGCAAGTATTTTACATATATGATACATGTATATTCATTTATTTGATTAAAATATCAGACAAGTCATTAAGTACAAGAGTACTTAACTTTTAAGAAAAAACATGCTCCATTTTTTAAAATTATAAACCTGTTTCACATTTGAGAAAGATTTAAATTCTATAATATTTTCAAGAAATAAAGTAATTTAGAAAAACCCTTTGCACGGTTCTCTGATTTTTAAGAAATATCTTTTTAATAAACAAAGAATCCACTTTGGGATTATATATTATAAGAACTAATAATCATAGTATTACTAAGATTCCCAGTTGTGTAGATTATTTTTAAAAATTCAAGAAACTATAGATATTGAAATATGTTCATTGCTGAAAAATCAATTCATTTAATTTATAGTTTAATTGTAAAATTGGTTTAAAAAATTGATGCTATTTTTTAAACCAAAAATCATAATTGGATCAATAAATTAAATATTGACTTTAAGAATATATTTTCAAGTTTTCAAATGCTTTTTCCTGAAAGAAATATTATATTTATAATTTTTCACACGTTAACAGCATGAATTATGGAAACATATTTAAATGTCTGTGTACTATCCGAAAGTATTTGTAATAAACTTTTAAATTTGATATTTACAGAATTAAAGTGAAGATACTAAAGAGAATTCCCACAACCCCACACTCAATTTTTCCTATTATCAATACATTAAATTATTGCTATCACTTGGATCTGAAATGTCCCCCCAAAACTCTTGTATTGAAGGCTTAATAAAGTCCACCTGGATAAAGAGTAATCTGGTGGAAACCTGTAAGAGTTGGGGCATGATGCGAGGTTACGGCATTAGGGTTGTGCCCTCATAGGGGATTATTTGAGCCAAAATAAACCTTACCTCTTTTTAAGTTGATTATTTCAGGCATTTTGTCACAGTAACAGAAATATGACTAATCAATTAACATAGTACATATGGCATAATTAATAAACCATTGTTTCATCATCACTAACTGAAGTCCATGCCTTATTTTTTTTCTTTTGCAGTTTTTCCTATGCTCATATTTTTAGTTACAGGATCCTATATTACATTTACTAGTCATGATTCTTTAGTCTGTAACATTTTCTCAGACTCTGTTTTTGGTGACCTTGAAAGTTTTGAAGATTACTAATCGGATACTTTGTTGGATTGGCCCTCAGCTAGTATCTGTTATGCTTTCTCATGATTATACAAGGATAATATTTTTGATGGAGGAAGACCAGAGAGACAAATTACCTTTCTCATCATGCCATGACAAATATACATTCTATACTTATGACTTGCCATTTATCACTTGCTAACCTTGATAATCTAGCTTGGTGTAGTGTTTTTTCAGGTTCTCCGCCATAAAGTTACTCTTGTTTTCTCAAATTATATATAGTATTCTTTGGAAGAAAGTCACTAGGTATTTACAGAATGAAGAATTTCTTCCCTCTCCTTAAGGGTATAATAACTAATAATTACTTAGAATTTTTTTGCATGGCAGATTTACCATTTTCCCTTATTTATTTGTTTATATTAGCATTGATTTTTATATATTTACTTGTACTTTGGGTTATTACAATCCAATAATAGTTATCTTGGTGCTTAAATTTCTAACTTTGGTCATTGGGATCTCTTTTGATTGGTTATGATATCCTTTTAATATAAGATATCCCCATTATTGTAGATTTTTAAATTTTTTTTCATGAGCATTTCATTAGTTCCTGGGTCTAAAATATTCTTCAGACTCATCTTGTGAATTTCTGTCCCATTCCTAATTTTAGTCATTTCTCCAAGGTATTATAAACCAAGATTTAGGCATGAAATGTAAATATAAATACAACAGGAAATTTTAAATACTTTCTCAAATATTTTTAATCCAGAAATTATAAGTAAAATTTTAATTTGTATTCATAAGATGCATATGAAAATAATATATTTTATAATCATTTCATAATTAAAATTCTCTAATTTTTACCTGCTCCCAACTGTCCATAGTAACTCCACTGGAAAGGTGAAGAATATCAAAGACCTTTAACTGTTAAAGAGGTCCATTTCAGTTACTGATGAGCACACACTCCACTTGAACATTCCCCTGGGAGTAGTCCTTTCAGACCACATTCCAGAAGTCAGGTATCTTAGCATCACTGATCCTGGATGACTGTCTGTGACCTCCTGTGGACATTGCATCTTTTTTTTTATTATTGAGAAATTTATTTTTTGAACAACCATACAAATTTTTAACAAAATAATATAAAATGTATGTAGATTCTGGAGATTAGATTTACCCCCAAGAGTGCCCCCCCTCAATTACCTACCCTTATCCCTCCCTTCTCCTTCACACAATATCTCTAAAAAAGTATTAGGTTGTATAACAATACACCTTATCTGGATTTGACACATGATAATAGACTACCTTTCTCAATGGCCAGGGTCTAGTTCCAGCCTCCACAGATGAGTGGAGACATTCGACTCTTGGTTCTCTGGGTTAAGCTGATTTTGCTCAGCATAATTTCTTCCATAGCCATCTATTTACCTTCAAAGACTGCAGTATCATTGTTTCTAATTGCTGTGTAAAATTCCATGGTATATATGATCTTAACACCCTGAATTACACTGAGGAAAGCACCACCTATTCAACAGAATCAAGTCATATTATTACATCTCTTCAGAACTTATGTTTAATTATCTTGCTTAGTTCTTTTATAAAAGAACTGGCATACTCGGTATGCCAGGATATGAGACAATGGATTTAAAACAAATCTGAGCCAACTTTAAACAAATACCTTTATAATACAATGGACATGAAAATTTCAATGCTTGATGAAGTGTTTTATCAGAAATATCAAATAACTAAACATTTTGTCATAGAATGTGAATTCATCAACTTAGTTTCTTGGCAAGTATTTCTGAGTTGATTTCAGAATAATTACATAGAGCTAGAAAGACTGCTAGCTCTGAAATTGGAAGCCTCAAGTGTGGGCCTGGATGCTTGGGCATTTTCAAATGGTTTTATCTTCCATCAACAAATCCCTGTTATGCCTCCAGGACTTTATGTTCCTGTATAAAGTGAAAGAATTGAATCATAGGGTCTGAGAGTCCATTTTCAGTTCTTAAATTCTATGACACCATTCTCCTGAAACTTTGCTAGGTGTTAAACATGCCATGCAATAATTAGTAACAGTGAAAAGTCACAAATTTCACAGTTTTGTTTTATACACACACATGTATATCTACAAATAAACACATATACATATCATTTATTTTTCTGTGCCTTTATGTAACAGTGTGACTCCATTTTTATTATTTGATCATTGACCCTTTCATGACAGCATTCAGGAGTCCACCACTTCCTTCCTGACCATCTCATATCTGGTACTTTCTTCATATAAGGAAAATTAATGCTTCTCATGAGTGCTTAGTGTGGTGACAAGACTAAAGCACCAGCCCTGCATGACCCTTTTGCACTCCAACCCTCTAACAACCATGAAGGCCCAAAACCTTCTCTGCTGTGTATCTTTGTACAGTGGTTTGAACAGACCTTGCTTTTCCCAGAAGTTTGTTTTTAAGAAGCCATTCAAGTTCTCTTGACCTGTAGCATAGCATCAATCTCCACATCTCTGTGAAGATATCACAAAACACTTGTTAATTAATACTATTTCACAAGCACAATTATATCAATATATATTAGGTATTCAAATGTCATTCTTTTAACAACTTGAATAGAAACATAATTTGATGGCCTATTCTATTTGAGAGAAAGAAGCAATTTTTCATGTAGCATTGCTTTTCAGAATGTAATCCTACTATTTTATCCATTATACCATGACTTATCCCTTCTAAAATTTTTCTAACATTCATAAAATTGGAAGAAATGCACTCTGAAGATTATCTAACTGGAACTGCATCTGGGAAACTTTCCATGATCTTAGAGATCAAGAACAGGATTTAATAAACATTTTTGTTGATTCCTTATTCCAAATAAGAACCCAAAGGTAAATACAAAGCTAGGTTGCATTACATCAATACAATTTTTCTGATCTGAGAATATTTCGTAGGGACAGGGAAGTTCTGCCATTTAATTTAGTTTTCATTTCCTTAAAACTAAAAGGATGGGATTATACTAAATTTTGAGCAATGCTGGGAATTCACCAGTACTTTGATAAATAAAATAGAGTTAATCTGATTAAAAGCTTCACACAGCAATGTGTATTTTCATAGTTCATATAGAACTTTGATACCTAGCTCTGAAGTCAAAACTAGAAAATAGAAACAGCAGAAGTCTTAAAGAAATTTTATTAAATACCACAAAGATTAACACATAATGAAGTTACTTCAAGGTAAATAAAATTTATATATATATATATACCCTTAATAGCAAAGTCAGGGAAAACTGAAAATTGATGATGGACATATGAAGTGTGCCATCCAGTGAGATTCTCTTCCAGATCAACTGCAAAAATATATGGTGTGAACTGAGTATTCATGTGTGCCTTCAAATGCTGAAAGTTTATAGAATTTATATGTCTTGTTGCACAAGTATTATTACTATGATACTTATTTAACTTATACTAGTAATAATTCAGCATTTTAATGAGACGAAATAGTGTCATATTATAAAATAAATTTTTCAATTTGCTATTATGATCACTTCATTATTTAATTAAAGCACAACTGTTTTATGATGGCCACTTCCCAAATTTTGGTTTTAATGCTTTAGGAGAGTAATATACCAATGATTATCATAAGTAATGGATTTAAAAAAATTTTTGGTCAAATCTTCTTGTTTATATACTCACAAAGTTCAGGGTATATTTTCTGATGTTTCTCTTTATGTCCTATTTTGTTTCAATTTATTCCTTTAGACTTTCTAACCTCACATAATTGTCCAAACATACAACCAGTTGTCACTTACAAACTCCACCCTTCCCTATGGTAGCTTTACTGACTTTCTTTAAGCTTGAAAACTCAGGGTTTACCGTCCTTAGGTACCTCCTAATGTTTGCTCCCGCCTTTTAGTTTTTATTTGTAATTTTATGGTTCCAAGGAATGGAGGAAGAAAAACTTTCACAAGAAATGTTTTATGTTGAAATCACTGCAAACGTTTATTTAGGTTTTGTCTACTGTGGCCAATATTACGCAGAAGAAAGACAGGATTAATTAAGTCTCTTGCTCTCTCCCTTGTGTTCTATTAAGTTAGTCCTTTCCGGTTCTTGGTGGTTTGACATTTGATGGACTTAGAGGTTGGCCCTTAGTGCCCTTAGGCTTGGCACTTCAACTGACCTGTGAATTTTCTTCCATCATATCCGAAATCCCATGACTGGGTTCCAAAATGATTTAAAATATATCAAGGCACATTTGAGTCCTGACTATAAACTTTTTTTAATGGAAATAAGTGAATTTTCTCTCCTCCACAAATTTATAAGCTAAAAGAGATAAATAAGACAAAAGCAGGTAAAGAGACACAATTAAATTTTCATATTTAGGGTATGAGTAGGCACAGTGTAAAGGACTTATTGTCTAGCATGATTTAAAAATACTTAATTTAACAAATCCCCTCATTTAATTTAATGAAATTTTTAAAACACTTTTAAAAATCTTTGAAAAAAATAGCTTATTTGAAAAATACCCAAAACCATTGAAAATAGAAGAGAAAAGTCAAAGGAAATACAGCATTATGTCAAAAGGAGAAACAAAAACTCCTTTTCAACAGAGAGTAGTAAATACTTTAAGACTGCTACCCTTGGACCTGTCCCAGGTCAAATAGTCTTACACCAATAAATGGTAATTAAAGATTGTGCTAAAGCAGTTTTGTTGTGTTTCAGTGTTGCACATGAATTGTGAGTACAAAACAAGGTTCATTATTCTTGGAGCTGCCACTGGAGAAATTTTGCTGGGCTTTTGAAGAAAAATAAATAAAGTAGACAAAAAAATCTTCAGGTTTAAAATTCAGTGTTCTTTCTTATCATATTAAATGTTCCTAAAATTCTTAATTATTTTAGACATGTTCTTATCTTTATCCTTCTAGAGAAAAATATATTGCACTAGCTTTGCATGGAATTTATGTTTCATGAACATATGAAGGTCAATGGGTCCAAGAGATAATGATGTCTATGGATTTAATAAAACTTACCGGGTCTAGTTACATGATGACTAGGGAACTAATAATTTCTTCAAACTGTTTAGTGGTGCAAGGTGCTATAAGAACTTAGATATGACCAATAAAGATTGATCGTAGAATTTTTTCAAATTATGATGGACTCTATTATATCATCTTTTCTCAAGAAAGTGCCATAAAAATACTAGTGGGGTTGTTCAGATTATTTATTGTATTAAATTTAGGGGCTGGGGTGGTGGCTCAGTGATTACAATGCTTGCCTGGCATGTGCAAGAACACAGGTTCAAACCCCAACACCACATACACAACTAAGTGTCAGAGCAACCAAGGCCATATGAAAAACTAAATAAAAATTGATTCTGTCTCTTTCTCACTATCCCTCTCTCTTTAAAAAAAGAAAAGTTAAATTAAAGCAAGAGACACATTTCCTCACTCAAGGTCAATATTGTTAAAAATAAATACATTTTTATATTTATTAATGTAGTAGTTCTCACAAGTTATTAACAGATAGCATATACTAAGTAAATTGGACATTCATGATAAATCTACTCTTCCAAAGCAGTAAGCCACTCAGTTGAACTTATAATATTTTCCAGTTCCTTCTGTACCATGAGGCCAATGACTTCCATCCAGCCTGTGTCCCATTTTTGGAGAACGTGTTCCATGCAGTCTGGAATCAGTAAGACTGTAATACTGTAAAACTTCTTCATCAGCTCTTCCTTGTAGCAGCAATGTCCACTCCCTCTAGATCCATATTCTTAGGTTATGATAAAAAAGACAATACTCCCCATCCCAAATTTTCTAATTTACTTATTCAGATATTGAAAAAAATGTTAGTTGGCTGTGGTGAGTTTACTATGAGAAGTGATCCCAGTAATCACACTAAGGCCAAAATACCAAGGTAACTTTACAGTAACATTAAGCTGTTAGCTGTTGTGAGTATCATCTGTAGATTGACTGTAGTCAGGATGAGTTAAACAATCCATTATAAAATGGAAATTTACCTTTTTCTTTCTGTTTGAAAATATTTTTAGAACTTTTTGTTTTTTGATTAGAAGTATATAAATAATTATATATCTGATTTAATGAGAGATTTTGAGCAAGATATTTGGGGAATATAGAATGATTTAGTAAAGATTAGAATATGAATCAATCTATGAAATAATATTTACATATGTATTAAAAAGTGATTGTAATTTAAATGGTTCTACCTGGATGTTCAAACTCTCAGTTCTGCCCTCAAATCTCCCATTGGAATGTTGTTGAAGCCCAGACCCTCAAAGCCCTTCACTGTCTTGGAGAGTCCCTGCCAACATCCATTTCTTCAACGAGATGATTAGTTTTTCTCTCTTCTTAACTAGTTCTATGAATGTACATCTGGTCTCTGCATATATGGAAGTGGTGTTTCCAGTCCTGTTGGATCACCCTTTGCTCATCCCTCGCTGTTAATGACCTCATCCCTAACCCTTCTTCCAGTAGCCACACCCATAGTCATAAGATGATTTTGTTAAATATTGCTCTGACTCTTCCAGGACCTAGAGATATTTCACTGCTTTGCTCGTAAGTGTTTCAGACATGGCTTAGATCCCACGGCTCACTTTTCTAATTACATCATTGTGTCTGCTCAACCCCAATGCCAATCTCTTTTTCCATACCATCATGTTGACTTTAAAGTCATGCCTACATAACTACAGTTTAGCTCTTACAGTTACTAGCAATCCAAATAATTATCTGTGATCGTTTTTACTCTCATTCTCTGGGGTTTAAATTCATAGCTTCTCCTTTCCCCTCAAACATTTGCTAATCCTTCTCCTCTTCTTCCCCTCAGCCCCTGTACTAGCCTCAGAGGCAAACAAAAGAACTATTCCATACTCCCCACCATATGCCCATTACTTTGAGGGTTCTTTTGTGACTAACCTCTCCAATTAAGTTCCACTTCTTCCCTAACTACCTAATGGTATTAGTCTTGCAGGCATCTCCTCTATTTCCTGAAATAACAGGAGTTTTTGTTGTGTTTTACTTTGTACTAATTGATTTCCTTCAGTACATTTTATATTTTAAATTTAAAAATAAAAGCAAAAATTATCCAAAAAGTTGCACATGAAATAACTTGAAGTCAACTTAATACTTCCAAAGAGGAAGATTAATTGAATTATTCAAATAATAAAAAAATCAGTTACATGCAAACAAAGACTAACAGGCTATTAAAAATTATTCAGAACTCCTCTTGTTCTATAAACACACATTTTACATTCCATTCATATTCCAGTAAAACATTTGCTGAAAGTAGAAAAGAATGATTTAGAAAGTCAAACTTTTGTAGAAATGTAAGGATAGCATAACAGTGAGGCATGAAAGTGGTAAGCAAAATTTACTGGTCAGAAAAGAGAAGCACAGATTCTATCCTAATACCTCTTTTTTTTACCTTGTGTTGCCCTAATATTAGCATTAAACCATATTAATGTTACCATCATTTTATTTAGAACCTTTATGTCTCTTGTGTTGGTCCAGTCCATCTGTAACCTGTAAAGCAGTCTTTACACTTTGAGAGCTAAAGATGTTGTTAAATAGCCTTTTTCCATTATCCAATATCTTGAGAGATAAAATTTTTATAATGCCTTATAAAAATAGAAAGATAAAGTACAAATGGAGCACAATTCATACTCTAAAATCTGAATCAAGAATTAACATCTTATATGGGGAACCCAAGCAGGGCATCAATGGCAAGGCATTAGCCTTGGATAACTATGTATATGTACACTTGTTATTGATTGTTTGACAATGTTTCCCCCTTAATTGTAACTCCATATTCATCTAATAAAAAAAGAATTAACATCTTGTCTTTGATCTTTCTCTTATTTATTACTTTATTCACATCTATAATCTTTCTGTGCCAAGCGTAGTTAAGAGGAAAGATGATATGCTTGGTGATTATGCAGGTGGAATCTTGTTAGGTTAAATCAAATACCTTCCAAGGATATTTGAGCTTTAAATAAAGAATGTAGGCAATTCTCTTCATTCATTTATAGGAACTATCCTGTTCCTGTAAATCCTAACCCTGACTTCAACATTCTGTTCGGTAAACAGAATATGTAAATATAGGCAATAATGTGTCACTTTCTTTGGGGCATAGGTTGCTATTAAACATAACACAAAATAAGCAAAGAAATACTGGCTAAACATCAATTGATACATCAATTTATATAGTTATATAATCCTCCTAACACATGCACACTCTCTGTCCATATATATATATATATATATATATATGTCTGTATATAATACACATAATGACACAAATATATTACGTACATATATATATATAAGCATTTAAAAATTTGGGATTAAATGATGTTATTTTAGAATGGGTAAATTCAATTTCTCATTAAAAAATTAAATAAAACACTATGCAATTTGAGTACACAACACATCAGGAGACAAAAAGTTTTCAAGTAAAACTAAATATGAAAAATTTAAAAAACTAAATATATAAATCTCAATGTGAACAGCACTTTAAAAATCATTAATCACTCTCTAATTTAAAACTTTAAATCTCTATCTGATGGCAAACTTCAAAATGATTGTTTGCATTTAACAGCATTTTAAAAAACTGCTATCAATTGTTTAAATTTTTTTCCCTGTCTGCACCAACTTTTCTGAAAAAGCAATGAGATAAGGTAATATATCTTCATATCTGCATTATCAAGCACATATTAAGAATTAATAATTGTTAAAAATTGCTTAGGACTAATTTGTGTTCTAATGAATTTGCTTTATAATACACAATATTCTATGTGATTTAACTTCTAATGTTATTAATGATATATTCATCTAAACATTTTAATTTTCTGAAAAATATTTTAAACAATAAAATACAATTACAAAGTGTGAAAGTCTTTGTTATTATAAGGTAATTATTTGCATCGATCATTCATTACAACTGGGAACAATAAACAGATCTTAATTATAAGAGTGATGTATGCCTTCAACAATTGTCAAAGTTGAATAAGTTTTACTAAAAGCAAATTGAATATAAATGCATCACATATGTCTTGATTCTAACACCAAAATGAAAAGAATTCTCAAAAATTAAAAAACCCATGTTTTATGGCGGTATTAAGATACAATACTGTTACCCCTTAAGAATCTGCTGTGATACTGAATTACTGCTTAGTTTGCGGCATAGAGTGAGATCATTAGCCAATGCAAAAGATTGTATCTGAGTAGGTATAATATAGATAGGTTTAATGTAGGTATGATTCATAGAGAAATGCCTTTAAAAAATAAAATTATCATCAATCCAGTCTAATTCATAATTAACTCCATTCTGATTTTTAAAATAGGAATTATTCATCTATAAAGCAGAATAAAGAAGTATAAGGAAAAAATCCACTTTAAAATGTCAGTCATTTCCTTTGCTTAAGGGCTTGATACATGTACTCTCTTTCCTCTGCCAGCTTTGCATTTGTGCTTTTAAGATTGGATTTCCTTTAATATTTTTGGTAGTTGTCTGATCTTGCCAAAACCACTAAAATTTTAGGTAGCTTTAAATATTATATATATTAACTAGACATTTATTAAGTAATTACATAGTAGTACAATTGGGGACATATTGGCTTACAGCTACATTTTTTTATAGTGTATTGAAACAAAGAGTTTTTCCTAGAACACAGGAAATAACTCTATAACAAGTAAGTCAACTGTTCACATTCCATAGACCCATCACACAATATAGTGCTGGCAATTAACATTTATATAAATTAAAATTCTAGGTATTTCTTGGGATACTGGTTCTATAGATAAATATGTAAGGCAAGGACAGACAAAAACTATGTGGAAAATGCGATTCGGATTTCTATTCTAAAAAAGAAGAACTATCAAATTTCACCATTATGTTATGCTGTCTAGTCATCAAAATATAGGTGTCTGTTTAGACTTACTAAAATTTATTTAAAGTCAAAGAAGCTGAATATAAGGAATTCTGGATGATTCTATCATGACCTCATAGCTGGTAGTATATATAACTTTTTCCAGAAATAAGGTAACCATACACTGAAGAATGTGTTCAGCTTGAATGCCTCAACTTTTATTAAATGGAAATTAGCCTTAAGTTAAAGTTCATGAGAAGATCTTACATTCTGAACATATTTTATATGCTCTAAAATTTATTGAACTGAGTTTGATAACAATGTTATAAGCTTGCTTCTGAAGATTTAACAAAGAAAATCCTTGTAATATTTAATATTGGCAAGCATCTGTATTATCCAACCAGATCCTATTCCCTATCATGTCCAGTCATCCTTAATATTTTCTCTTAAGAGAGAGAGGGATGGTGAGTGAGAGAGAAACAAAGAATCGATTTTATTAAGTTTTCATGTGGCTTTCATTACTCCTACACTTCATAGTGTACTTGGTGCTGGGGTTAAAACCCGCGTTCTTGCACATGCCAGCCAAGTGCAGTAACCGCTGAGCCACTGCTCTCTCTTCATCCTTTGGATCTCGTTTAATAATGAATGTTTTTTAATGATGAATATAATAGCTTTCTGAGACAGGGGTATCATATATAGACATAGCATGCTATAAACATTTCACCAGGGAATCTTTTACTCCTCATACTCTCATCCCTTGACTTCACTGACATCTTTGTTCAAACAGGAGTGTTATTGATACAAGTGTGTGTGCCCAAGATATGACTGCACAAGTAATTAGACTAATAACTTTTCATTAAGCTTGTTTAATTCCACAGGCACCTTTTCACCTGTGGGAATTCAGGATGGTCTTATATCTAAGGGTACAATATAAAAATGCATGAGATCTGTTTTTTTACAACCATACGGTGACCAAATATCTTATTTTGCCCTGGAGAATCTCAAGAAGTCCAGTGGCCTGGGAAACCTCAGTCCCAGGCAAACCAAGGTAGCTGGTCATAGCAATATTACCTTTAGAAATGTTTTGTATTTTTTTTCTCTAGATCTTTTGTATTGTTTCTGTCTGCCCATCTTTCATTGCTTCACTGAATTCATTATTCTATGCTGGTTATTGTTGAAAAATATAGCTTTTACATTTCATTTGTGGAGGGTAGAAGTTACTTGAGTACTTTTCATGATAATCACACTAATCACAAGAATCTCTTTAGACACTGAGGTATGCTTCTTCATGCTCAGTGTTTTTAAAAATGTTACTTGCTAGGTTGCTATCATTATTTAACATCATTTTTAATCAGAAATTTTAAGGCTATGCATGCCATTGCTTTGTAAAATACCAAACTGTGTCCTGAGTTTTATTTTTTTCTTGCTCAATATCTGTCATCTCTTTACAAATATCTCTCAAAGGCAGTACTTACTTTTCTAATCATCCACACTGAAGATTTTTCATGTTTCTTCCCATGGTCCCAATGGTCAATGAAACACTGAACTATTCCATTCTTTTATAGCCCATATTGTAGGATGTATTGTTTTCTTTAAAAGAAGGGATAAAAAAAATCAATAATAATTTTACATAATCATATCACATATTCTTTTATGAAGTAGAGTGCTCTCACAAGTAATGATAAAAATGTTTACTTACAAAATGAGATTGATATTTTAAAGTGGTAAAGTGTGCGTCTTTTATACAATTTTCATAGGAGGATAAACATGTATGTGCATTTGGGGGATAATTTGGAAATATCTTACAAAATTTAGCATACACACATATTTTGATTTAGTAATTCCATTTTCAAAAATTTACTAAAGCATGCACCTATGTAGGGTAACTTCAACATTTTTTGGTAATGGTAAAAAATTAAGAGGGAGGGATGATAGGGAAAGATCTATAGGGGAGAATCTACAATGTAGCTTATTCTTTACTCACCCAAGAAGCTAAATAATACTTATGTAATCATTTAACTCTGGAAAATGCATTTATATATAAATGTATTTTTATATAAAGACATTTATATATATAAAGACATTTATATCTGTTATGGGGGAAATACAAAAGTCAAAAACTAGGGTATGGGTGATGTAGGGGTGATTCTGGATTAGGATTCGGGGCATATCGTATTGTTACTCTATATGCATTTATGATTGTGCAACAACACAATTCTTCAATACAATTAAAAAATTAAAATATCTAAGTAACCATCAAAAAATTAAGGAATTCAATAAATTCCAGTACGCTCACATTTAAACACATAACACTATGAATCAAATAAAGTGGAAAGAGATATTCAATAGTGAGGCATAAAAGACATTTTAATAAAAGTGTTATCCAGTAACATGTATCATAAACCTTACTTATGAACAGTACTTAAATTGATGAATATTAAAATATATTGAAATAATAGAACTTACATTAAATTGTTAATAAATTCCTTCAAGGAACAGTGTAGATTTGTGTGATCAAGTAGAGGTAAACAGAACTGTAGAATATTTTTATTCTTATATATTATTTGAATACTTCCATAATATTTATTGTTAGATTATTTATGAAATTAAATTAACAAAATATTTTGAAAGAACAAATGTGCTCATGGGTGACATGAAACTCTGCTAGAAAAAGATTTTATAGGCTAATATGTATAAAGCATTTAGTGATTTCAGCTAAAATCTCAGTTGGAAATCATCACTCTATCTATCTAAATTCAGAACAAATGGCTGATTCAGGTGCTTTTAAAAACCAAATCAGTGTGTGTATGACTTCATGCAGCCATGCTGACTGACTATGTCTTTACAAATAGGTGTTTTGTTATAGTGCCAAGGAACCGTTTTTCCACATTCTCAATTAATGGTCCATATAATTTGGATTGAGTAAAGCCTGGAATTTTGAATGTACAATAAGCCCATTATTTCAATTTCCACAGTTTAAAACTGAACATTCTACACCAACAGCAGGGAAAAGATCCAGCATAGTATCAGAAAGGAACTGAATCCCTACTGATCAAACACAAATGTTTTATCTCCATAGTTACTGGCTCTCAGGAGCACCACGGAAGAGCTCAGGTCTCATCTGACATTTTGTTGCGATTGGGATAGGAAGGTATAGAAAATGTAGAAAGATAAACAGGAGGGGAAAAGTGGTAACAGAAAAAGGAATACACACATGCTAAAATAAAAAAAAAACGGTACAAGATATCTACCCCAATTTTTGGCATTTGTCTCTTGTGAGGTACATGGGAGAGAATTGAAAACTTCAGGCAAACAGAGTGGTGGTTTCAAGAAAATCAAAGCTTTAATAAATAACACTCTCACCCAAAAATAGGAAGTCAGATTGATAATCTAAGTTCCTCAAATTGAGTTTTGGACAAAAGCTACCCTGTAAAGTAAACCTCAGACTGACTTTATTGAAGAGTAGGATCCTCCTTAGATTCAAAATTCTAGGTAGGGGCTCAGGGTGTAGATTGATGGTAATATCACATTATAGCCCATTTGAAACTACTGACAGTGTACCATAATTTGGTAAGTTTCTGCAAATTCAAGCATAAGTTCTTTCAGACCAATATGTACTAGATCCAGCATACCATTTGAAAAATCCTACATAGCCAAATTACCTAGGGCAAATGTAGCTTTGAGATTGGAATTCAGTGATGAATAAGCAAGAGGCTGTGCCTTTTAGTACAGTTGTATAGACAAAAATTAGTTCTTTATTCTGTTAGCATGAGAGTGTGATATGCAAATATTTACTCTGTTAATTTCCTTCATATTCCAGAAGGGAGAACATGCTTGTAGACATTGAGCACTAAATGGAATCATTGTGATGGGACTCTTAGAGCCGCAAGGAGTGACAACCACAGCCTCTGACATGGGTCAGAAAAGCATGTAGAAAAAGTTTCCATGTGTCATCAAAGTAATATGAATATGGGGCTGCTTTGAATGCACCATATAAACTGATAGCACATAAAAATTTATTCAGAATATTACATATTCTACCTTCTATAGTTAAATATTTGATATGAATATTTAAAGTATACATAAGTTCTTTTTAGCACTCAGGTGACACAATACTGAGACAAGGTATATGGTCTAGCACCTACTCAAGTCAATAGCTGTGCTTGTGTTTCATTGCTGTTATCATTTGACTATTCCTGTGTTATTGCGGGAATATTCAGAAGTGAAATGATTGGGGGGAGAAAGTTGTAACCTAGTCAATATATTCTAGTTTGACTGAATTGACTGAGTGATAACTGCAGGAAGGTTGGCATGGCTGGAAGAGTGGGTCAATGAGACTGTTTCTTGGTAGGGTTCGTTGTCCTTGTGGCCCCTCCTGCCTTACTACTGCTTCTGGGGCATGATGAACTGAGCATGTTTCCTTCACTGTGCCCTCTGGCCATGATGATCTGCCTCATCTTGGCCCCAAAGTAATGAACTGAAGCTCTGAAACTTGAGCCAAAATAAAGCTTTCCTCCTCTAAATTATTCGTATCAAGTACTTTGGACACAGTGATGAAAAGCTTACTGGCATCGGCCTTGGCTTGCTTTGTTAATATCCATGTCTTCATGAATGTGTAACAACAATTCCCTCCAATATGTAAGGCTATGTTGAACAAATTTAAAAAAAAAGCAAAGCTTGCTAACATAGCTGCTTTGAAGAGGGCCCTTACTAAAGTTCAATCACCAGCTCCTGGGTTTCCTGGAGTCTCACTTCCAACCTGAGTAACAACATAAGAAACTTTTCCCTCAATTCAGATAAAGACTAGAATTACTTTCTTGCCTTGGTTCAAATACTTTCTCAGTCCTATGACTCTCTGAAATACTACTTCATACCCCTTTCTTTCCTTGGTTTTTCTGATATTACATGTCATTAGCTTTCCTAGTCTGATGTTATGGCTAGTATCTGCTGGGACAGCTTATTCTGAGATCTCAATATTTCAATTTCTTTTTTTGTTTAAGAGCAAGGGACAGTGAGAGAAAGAGAAAATTAATATTTATGTAGTTTTTCACGTGGCCTTCAATGCTCCGACACTTTGCTGTGCACATAGTGCTGGGGTTTGAACCCGCATACCTGAGCATGTCAGGGAAGCTCAGTAACCACTGATCCACTGCTCCAGCCCTTTTTCAGTTTCTTGTATGTCTTCTGTTAAATTCTATATGACTTTGTCATTAATCTATTATCATCACAGGAAACAGACATGGAAATGAAAGGGAGTGAGATGTGAATAGCTAAAGCAAGGACAATATCATGATATATTTCCCTAGGTTGGAAAGCCAAAAGCAGTGTTACAGGAAGTTCAGTTAAATTGTTAACTCTATCTTTTTAGTAGCTTAAATGTCACACAGTAGGAAACATTTAGAGGCATTAATATAAATAACTGTGTAAAACTATACCTAGATGAAAATGAGGGATTGAATTTACTTTTTGCCTAATTTATGATATGTGTGGACAACAATGTAATTTGAAGGTTGTGGAGGGAATTGAATTATCAACTTTCAAGAAAGATGAAAATATCTGTATTTTTCTAGAGTATAATTTAACTACAGTAAATTCATAAAGGTTTCATTTACTAAGATTAATTTATATTGAATAATTTAAATTACTTTTGGCCCATGAATCAACATTAAAATATTAATTTTTCTTCAAATATATGAAATACTAAATATTATGGTTTGGGTATGAGGTTTGCCATGAAGCTCATGTGTGACATGATGCAAGAATGTTCAGAGGCAAAATTATTAAGATTATGAGAGTTATAACCAATCAGTGAATTAATCCACTTATATGGATTAATGGGTGGTAACTCTAGGGAGGTAGGGCATGACTGAAGTAAGTACATCACTGGGGGTATGTCCTTGGGGATTATATCATCCCTGGCTCCTGTACCCAAGTGCTCTCTGCTTTCTAGTTCCTATGTCGAGTTATTTTTCTACATCCTCCCACCATGAACTGCTGCTCTAAATTGGGGCCAAGCAATGGACTCAGCCAATCATGGACTGACTCAGTTTCAGCAGAAACTGAGCCAAAATAAAGTTTTCCTTCTCTAAGTTGTTCTTGTAGAATATTTTGGACACAGCAATGCAAAGCTGACGAACATGCTATATATGTTTCTAAGTTAACTGTAAAATGTGAAATGTAATTGCAAATTTTGAAAATGTATGAAAGATTTTTATGAGGCTTTAATTTCCATAAAAATCATAGACAGATATTCTGCAAATAGCTATTTTGATTGATGGACTAAGATAAATTTTTTGGAATTAAAAATATTGCCTTAATCCAAAAGGTATGATTTATATCTAATGAGAAGTATTTTTCAAGGCTGGATTTTTTATGTAGCAATATTTTAGTTTTGCAATACACAGTTTGAATGGTGTTTTCCATGTTGTTATAGTACAATAAACATAAGTTCATTATTCTCCAGAGTTACCTTATATGTACTATGAATTATGACACATGAAAAGCAAAAAGAAAAGATAACTCCTGGGTTCCATTATGAAAGTGATATGTTTCAAAAATGTTTAAAAAGTCTTTGATATTTCATCCTTCAAGATGTGGAAATTAATTCCTGCAGCCTTGAAGAGGGGCTGGGCATAGTGACTTCATTCTAACAGAAGTGATGGTGTATGTCACTGTTCAGATGAAATTGTGAAAAGACAGCAGCTTCCCTCTTTAGTATACTCTTTCAGATTCCTCTTTCTGAAGAACACCAATCACAGCCATGTGAAGTCATCCAGGCAAGGATGCGCAGAGAAATTTGAGGCCTCCAGTCAACACCCAAGAGGATCGAGGCTTGCCAACAACCACGTGAGTGAGCTTGGCAGGGTTTCTGCAGACCCAGCTGAGCCTTGACCACAGCTGACAGCCTCACTGTAGCCTCCTGAGAGGCAGGCTCTGAACCAGAACCACCCAGCTGAGCTGCTGCAACAGACACAACCCACAAACACCATGACATAGTACTTGGCTCTGAAGCTGCCAAACTTTGGGAGATGAAGAAATAAATATTTATGGTCATTAGAGGTGGAAGCACACAGCATTGTTACAAAGCATTGTTTGAGGTTTATGGATCACATTTGGTGGGCTAGTGTAGAGAACCACATTTATTTGTTTGTTTTGGTTACTTAATTACTGATTACTTATCAGAGACTTTATTAAACAAATAAAGAAAGTAAAGGGAGTTAAACAAATTCTCAGTAGCATATTATTTTCTTCATATGAGGTTTAATACAAAATATTTATGAAGCTGTAAATTGATAAATTAAAACAGGAAGGCAGAAATGAATCCCATAATAAATTTCTTACGCTCAACTAGACCCATGATGACAAATTACAGAACAGACAACTGAAGGTCAAGGGTAACAGATTGGATTATAGGCAGAAGGTGATTATTTATATGAAAGATGCAGGATAAAGCTTTTAAATGTATCATGTGTTCAGAAAGTAAAAAAGGGCCTCTATTCCACATACTGTGAGGCTCTGGGTTAATCCCCAGCACTGCAAAATAAAAACAAAAAGAAACAAACAAACAAATTATCCACATTATTTTGATAAATTCTAAATTTAAATTCTAAATTTAAAAAATGTTTTAAAATCTTTGATCTCAGCAATGCAAATCTTCTTTCTACTTTCAAACAACAGGAAAGTATTTCATTATAAAATACAGTATGTTTTATTTGACCAAAATCCTATTGCTAAATATTTTGGTTTATTTTATTCCTAGTAGCACTATGAAGATCCTTCTTGAAAGTTTACCAATTATAAATATATTCTACATGTAAATTCCCAGCTGTGATATTTCTGTGACCAAATGTACAAGCACATTTTATAAAATTTGATGAATGTTGTCAAAATGCCATTGAGAGTACCAATTCACATTCTCTTCACATTACGAGTGATCATTTCCCCCATACTTTTGCTGTAACTTGTTACCAAATTCTTTTAGAATATTTACCAATCTGACAGATGAAAACTGTTTTGTATTTAAGTATGAGTGGATATTAGTATTTTCATAAAATGTATGTATTAGCCAATTGAAGCTATCTTTTCCATAAAGTACTTGTTCATTACTTTGCTTTTATGCTATTAGATTATTGACTTTTGTCATATCAAGTTTCATGAGTTTTTCTGATGAAGTAGTTATTAACTTAATTTTAAAAGCATTCCAAATTTCTTGTTAATCTTTACCTTTATGTTGCTATGTTTTTGTTCTATTTTTTTGTTGTTTTTTTGACACATGAGTGTTTTCTTTGTTTTGCATTTTAGCAGAATTGAAAATCTTTCTGAATTATTCCTAGTTGCTCTATCTTGATTTTAATAAACTTCCAGATGACAAGATTATAAATAAATGAGTAGAGAGAAGAGCTAGAGTTACATAACACTTGCAACCAGACCTGAATACATTTCATGGCTAGAAGTGGAATTAGCATTAAGAAACTCTCTAATCTTAATCCAAGTACATTTTATATGGTACTCAAGCACAGGAAGCCTTAAGGAAGCCTTTCTGAGCTTGCCAACTATGCCTGAGCAGCCAAGTGAGCACCAGCATCCCCAGTGCATCTGAGTGTGTCACTGGATCTGTAGTTCTGGGTGGAGGCGCTCTCAGCAAGCATTGCCCAGTGATGGTCCAATAAGACTCGGCACTGCTGTTAGCTCAAGACTTTTCTCAGATTTTAAAAATTATTCTTCATAAACTGCCATCGTTTTCAATAGCTCAAGAAAGTTGAATTTTCCCAAAAATGATGGCAGAGCACTGGAAGTTACATGTTTAGAAACAAAGTACTGTGGAAAAAAAATATTTAGTAACTATGCCTATATTTTTGTGGGGCGGAATGAAATCAGCACATGCTGCACAACTCATTAAGTCAGGGTGTGGAATAGCACACACTTTTCATAACTCTTACAAAATAATGAATGTGTAAAAAATTGTTTCTGCCCATATTTTGTTTATTCTTCATATCCTTTTTTCAATTGCCTTCTTTCATTTTATCTTGCCACAATCCTGTCTTCTTTCATAATGCCTTCCAGCTTGGACTGCTGCGTCTTGAAGTCTTAAACTTCCTTTCATCCTTCCTCCTTTCATTTCCTTCTCCTGCCTGTCTGCTTGCTTTCCTTCCTTCCTGCCGGCCTTCTTTCCTTTCGTCCTTGTGCTTAATGTTTAATATGAGACAAGATGGCACAATTCAAAAATTAGAAGGTAGACACACACGTACTCTTCGAATTCTGCTTGCTTTCTTGCTTGTCAATGACACTATATTTTTCTTTTTGTTTATTATTCTTATTATTCATTTATTCTTTGGAGAGATGAGGGGGGAGTCAATTTTATTTATTTTTTCTTTGGTTTTTGTTTTTCCAACACTTAGTTGTTTATGTGGTGCTGGGGTTTTGGGTCCTCACACATGCCAGGCAAGTGCTTTACTGCTGAGCCACCACTCTAGCCCCTATTTTTTTCTTTTTAAAGGAAGACTCTGTCACTCATACTTTTCTTTTTAATGCTGCATTATTACTGCATTAATGTTTTAATGATGCATTAATTCATTCTAATGTATTTAATGTTACATTTATTATTTCTCTGAAAAAGGAGCAGCCACCAACCTGTGAACTTAATTAAAAAGTTAATTTAATAAAAAAAGTATGCATTAAATTTAGAAATCTTAGCTCAAAAGTATAGTCTCAGGCTGGAGGTATAACTCAAAGGTAGAGTGTTTGCCTGGGAACCATGAGGTTTGATAGGTTTAAGTTCACGGAAATTGCTATAGGTGTTTATGGTCTCTATAAAAAACTATGGACTTAGGGATATAAGTAGATAATAGAATTAGAAGAGATTTCTCATAGAAATTGTGTTCAGTACTATTTCTGATTCAAAGTCAACAAATTTTATATTCAATATATCAAAACTGAGTTCTATATCAGAAATAGTGGCAAATGGATTTCATCGTTCCTTTCTTTCTTTCTTTCTTTTCTTTTTTTTCAGGGCTGAGAACCGAAGGGGCCTTGTGCATGCTAGGCAAGCGCTCTGCCACTGAGCTAAATCTGCAACCCCTCTTAGTTCCTTTCTTGCAATTGTGTACAGCACTAGAAAATATTTTGTCATGTTTTCTAGTAATATTTGATGTAGTTTTAACATATAGTATAATATTTATTGTAAATATCTTTTTCTACAAAAATCAAATGTTAGAGAAGATTGGCCCATTTACTCAGCAAAGTATTTGAAGTCTCTTGAAATCTATTATTTTAGGATAAAGTTCAATCTGTATATCATTGTTATCCATACTGTCTAGATTACCAAATAAAATGTATAAGGCCAACAAAATACCAAAATTGCTTCAAATGCTGTATTATTATTGTCCCCAAATATTTGTTTTAGTTGATAGGGCATTTATTTTAAAAATCACAAGAGGATACAAACTATGCATTTGTAAAAAAAAAAAAAAAGTAATAATAGCTAATGTTTTTAAGAACTTAAATTCCATCTATTCAAACTATTTTCAATAGTTTACATGTTACCTCCTATTCTTTCTTTTTTTATTATTTTTCAGCTTTGTTGAGGTTTAGTTGGTAAATAAAAATTGCATGTTACAATGTACAAAATGATGTTTTGATATATATGTACATGTGAAATGATTATCATAATCTAGTTAATCAACAAATTTAAAATTTTTTGTGGTAATAACATTTAAAAATTTCTCTCTCAGCAAATTTCTAGTATGTAATGCAATATTATTAACTATTATAATCATGCTGTAAATTAGACCTCTAAATTTATTCCTACCACAAAACTGAAACTTTGTACTCTTTGATCAACATTTCTCTAATTTTATCATCACCATCCCAGTTCTTGGCAACCACTATTCTATCTCCAATGCTATGAGTTCGATGTTTTTAGATTCCACATGTACATGAGATTATGCAGTATTTTTCTTTCTGTGCCTGTCTTATTTCACTATTGTAATGATCTCTAAGTTCATCCATGTTTTCTCAAATATATTGATGAATTTTGGGAGCAGATAAATGGAATAGGAATTTGCTCTGTTCACTCCAAATATCTACCTGTAATTGTGCTGCACTTTCTCTTTAAATTCTTACAATCACTCTAGGATGTAAATGCTATACTTAAACTTATTTTTCTTCGAAGTTAAATAATTCAAAGAGAAGTTTGGTTATTTGTGTAGAGTCACATGTAGAACAAAGTCTGAAGTCTTAACCTTAATGGCTAATTATATTGCTTTCCAACAAGAACTACCAGAATAAAAATATACATGTTTTAAGATATATATAGCAATAGATTGAAAAAAAAAGAGACTCAAAGAATCAAAAGTAAGATTCAGAGTTAAAGTTGTAAGCTGCCTACCTGGTAGTTTAATTAGTTTATTTTTTGCTATTTTACATCATACTGAAAGACAATAGAAAAAAAACCAAATCATGCATAAATAGTATAATAGTATGTTTTTAGAGAAGATCCATATTCTTTTTATTAAAATGGGTATTAATGTTCACTTGACCTTTTATATACCCTCTATCACAAGTGCCAAATAAAACCAGATGTAGGAAAACTTCATGATCAAAGTTTAAAGAAATAGAATTCTTAAGTAATATACACAAGAAAAGATAGAACCCAGCTGTATGCTGTTGCAGAAGATATGAGCACACAAGAAAAGGTTTTTTTGCTCTACTTTATTATTATTATTAAGTCTGTAAAATGAGATTCAGTACTCCACCTTAGTATTTATTTTTTTGCCAGAATTGTACCAGATGGAAGAATTTTATTTAATTGAAAACATGGATTGGTACGTCCTTCTATTAAGATGTATTATCACCAATATAATTCTAGTTTCTTTGGTATCTCAGCAAATATTATTTTTTCTTTTTATGTCATGCCATGTAACCCTTTCCCTATTTATACTCTTACTATGTCATACTACATAAATGTATCAAAATAGCCTCTTTTTATATGCTACACTTCTTTAAAAATCTAAGCTGCTTATGAGTCATATGTCAACATGGAATAAAGCAAATTAACTGAAAATGCAATCACATAACCTAATCAATCTATCAAGCAAAAAGCAAGAAAATAGTAAAATGGGAAAGACTTGCTCCTGAATTCATAAATAAATATTTATGGAAAACAGTTTAGGGAAAGAAGATTCCATAGGAAAAGAGGAAGTTAAGCAATCTCTATTTGCTAATGATATGATCCTACTCCAAGAAGACCCAAAAAGCTCTATCAGAAGACATCTAGAGCTTATAAATCAATTCAGCAAAGTGGCAGGATACAAGATCAACACCAATAATTCAGTAGCTCTCCTATACTCCAACAGCAATTCAGCCAAAGAAGCAATCAGGAAATCCATTTCATTCATAATAATCTCAAAAAGAATAAAATACTTGGGAATTAATCTAACAAAGTAAATAAAAGGCCTCTACAATGAAAACTATCAAACATTGAAGAAAGAAATTGAAACAGACCTGAAAAGATGGAAAGACATTTTATGTTCTTGGTTAGGCAGAATCAATATAATTAAAACGGCCTTTCTGCTGAAAACTCTGTATAGAGTCAATGCAATTCCCATCAAGGTATCAATGTTATTCTTCACAAATACAGAAAAATTAGTTCTCAAATACATTTGGAACAATAAGAAAGCCAGAATAGCCAAAGCACTACTAAGCAAAAAACATGAAATTGGAAGGATTGCAATACCTGACTTGAAATTATACTATAGATCTATAGTAATAAAAATAGCATGGTATTGGTATCATAATAGGCAAGAAGATCAACGGAATAGAATAGAAGACCCACAAATATTAATATTAACCCACAAATCTATAACCATCTGACATTCAAAAAAAAGGACAAAAATAAAGCTTGGAGGAAAGACAGCTGTTCAACAAATGGTGCTGGACAAACTGGAGAGCCATATGCAGACAACTAAAATTGGATCCTTATCTCCCATCCTGCACAAAAATCAAATCAAAATGGATCAAAAAACTAGGAATTAGGCCAGTAACCATATAATTATTAGAGGAAAAAAATAGGATCAACACTCCATCATATAAGCGTAGGCTCCTTCTTCCTTATCAAGACTTCCATAGCGAAAGAACTAAAGCCAAGAATCAGCGAGTAGGATGCCATTAAACTGAAAATCTTCTGCAAAGCTAAGGAATTAGTCAAAAGAGTGTCAAGAGAGAACCTAGAGAATGGTAGAAAATTATGGCCTGCTACAACTCCAACAGGAGGCTAATATCCATAATATACAAGGACTTCAAAAAAACTTAATACCAAAATCACAAACAATCCAAAACATAAATGGAGTAGAAAACTAAACAGAAACTTCTCAACAGAGGAAGTTCTAAAAGCCAATAGATATATGAGAAAGTGTTCTAGCAATCAGAGAAATGCAAATCAAAACTGCACTGAGATTTCACTTCACTCCTGTCAGAAAGACAAAGATAAAGAATACAAACAATAACAGATGCTAGAGGGATGGTGGGGAGAAAGGATCACTAACACATTATTAGTGGGACTGCAAACTGGTACAGTTACTCTGGAAACCAGTGTAGAGACTCCAGCTCTCCCACTCCTGGAATTTTTCCCAGAAGAGCTAGAATCAGCTTATTACAGACACACAGCTACATCAACATTTATAGCAGTTACAATACCTAAATTATGGAAACAACCTAGATGCCTTTTACTGGATGAATGTATCCCAAAATTGTAGTGTATATCTACAGTACAGTTCTACTCAGCTATTAGAAAGAATGATATCATGGCTTTTACAGATAAATGAATGGAAATGGAAAAAAAAATCATGCTGAGTGAAATAAAACCAAACACAGAGACTTAGGGTTGAATATTTTCTCTCATATGTGGAAGATAGAGTAAAACCTAAGATAAGATGAAAGTTAGTCAAGTTTAATTAATAGACATAACAAATTTGAAGTAGCACATAAGCTGAGGGAACTATAGCTATGAAGGAGGGGAGGAGGGAGGATGGAGGATGAGAGGGGAGGGAAGGAAAAGGAAGATTATTAATAATGTAGGGTATACTTGACTCCTAAGAGATGCCAAACTATACTCAGACAGGCATATAAATTTGGAAATTCCAATAGTTGAAAAACATGTATATGGTCATTTATATTTGTAATATTGGGGAATTACAGCGGAGACATGAGATCAGGGAGTGGGTGAAGTAAGGGAGATCCTGGACAAGGAATTGTTTTAAGCTGCTTTGTCATTACGTATGCATGTATGAATATGTACCAACAAATCTATTCAATATGTAAGTCTATGTTGAAGCAATGAAACAAAATTAAATGGTTGAATGAAGTTTTGATGATAGGTCAATCTAATATTGTTTTGATAACACTAGGAAGTAATTCCTTTTAATATATTTTATGTATTTTTGAAAAATATGTAAGTGTATGCATGGCTTATTTTGTCAGAAAAAGACATTATATTTTTATTTTCTAAAACTAAGTCTCTTCACCAGACATAAGGAATTACCTGGGGTATCATTAGTCTCAAGAGTATAAGCTAATTTTTAACACTAATTATATAAATCTACCAATAATACAGTATTGAATTAGTAAGCATTTCTCTCATTTTCTGATAATTTGTAGCATAACATATTCAATTATTAATAAAAAATAAAAAATTTGGTAGACAGATTTTGAATAGAGCTTAATAAGTAAGAGGAGTGAATAGAGTTACTAAGCAAACAAGACTTGCTAAATCAATGAATTAGAAACAGTTGATGACTTTATTGATTCACCTGGAAGACACCATTCTGGGAAAACCAAAATTGATTTTGACCACTACTTTCAATGTATCTAGGCATTTTTAAATAGGTAAATTAAAATAACTCAGGGTTAAATACCAGGAAATCACTTATTTATTAAACATTATGAATCCAATAATTTTCTTCTTCATATCTGCAAAGCACCTTTTCAGTTTCTTTTAAGGTTCACTTAAAGTGAACTGTCCACGTGGCAGGGATCTATAGTAACTTGAAGCAGAAGAAACTCAGTCCCAAGGGAATTTGCAGTGACCAAACTAGGCTTTCATTTTCTACTCAGACAGCTATGCAGTATTAATGTCAAAATATTTGATTTTTGGCTCATCAGTGAGGAAGACTAAGTAAACAACTTTATCCCTTGCCTCTTTCCACTGGTGGAGTGAACTTGAAATATTTTACAGATTTGATGATTCATGTTAGTTGCCTACAATTATAAAAAAGTAAAGATATATTTGTTTAAAAAATGTTAAAATAGAGGAAGAGCAAAGAGCACTAAAGATTTGGTTATGACCATATGAATTTCTTAAATATAAATCCCAGTAAGAATAAGCTGAGAAAAGTTTATGAAAGAAGAGGAATGTTAACACAAGAAGAATGTTGATATATAATCTATATACTTGCTTTAGAAAGATTAATTGTTAGTGCTTCATTATCTAAATAATAAAGAAGTTTAAGGAAGTTTTTAATTTTCTAAATTATTCATTATTAATAAAGGAGGCATTATCTTATAATTTGGGTATAACATTATAACAATTGGTTCTGCAATTCTAAAGTGTTGATGCTATTTTTCCTATTATTTTACTAGCAAATAAACTGAAGTATAAAGTAAAACAGCCAGTAAGAACAAAATTCCAGCACATATATTTGTGTATTTTTTTTCTTCCAGTAGACCATAAAAATATTTAATGAAAATTTCATAAAAAATGACTATGAATATTTACTTGCTATACAATGATCATTTTAATGACTTTACAAAATGCATATTAGAATGTCATTGAATACATTACAATAGGTATTAAGTAGTTAAATTGATCAAATTATGTTTTATGCATGTATTAGAGTGCCACAATGAAATCCATTATTTTGTATAATTAATATACACCAATAAAAATGAAGAAAGAAGGCACCAAATTATTATTGCAACTTGCAGAATTTGTAGTCCTTCCAAACTTGCATGCAACTTATTTTCTGCTAACTACTGGATAGAGTAATATAGTTCTGTTCTCCCTTAGAGTACTTGATTCTCTAGATACCAAGAACAAACAAGAAAACACTGTGGTTTACTGTGAAACATTTACATTAATACATACAAAGTACACTGGTACTTAAGACTGGTCTTCATCATGTAACTAGAATTTTCTAAGATTTTTAGAACAAATGAACATAAAATTATCAATCAGAGGGTTCAGAAGTAAAGTATCACGTGCACGTTTGATCTGCTGGCTTTATGTCATGCTATTCTATGCAGTTAGATGTTCACAAAGGGCACAATCAGGAAGGAAATATGTTCAGGAAGTATGTACTTCTGCGTAAATCTCATAGAAGCCTAATGTATAGGTCAGAAACTATAATTAGGACAGACTTTATTTTTGTCTCTCACTTTCTTTCCAAATGAATTCAATTCATAAATCTGTTCCTGTGCCACTAGGTGAAATTTGGGCAGAACTCCTGAACTTTCTAGTCATTTTTTAATAATCAAGGGTCCTAAAATCACTTTTAGCTGAAATAGAAAGTTATAAATCAATGGAGAATAGTGAATCAGAAATTTAAAAAACCTAGTCCAATATGTCATCTAATACTTGATTTCCATTACAAGACAATATTTTTTCTTGTCAGCTATTGATATCTTCTCACATTTGAACAAAAAAGTGTGTGTGTTTGTGTATTTGTGTGTGTGCTTTCTTTTCTTACTCTATTTACCTCCAAGTATGGGAGAGAAGAGGATAAAAAAATAATGACTGGCTCTGGGCTTGGTAATGTTGAAAATTGTTTTTCTAATGGGACACTTCAAATGTTCTTCAGATATTCTCTGAGGGTTCTCAAACTATAGTTCATTTGAGGCAAAGAGAGAAGTCTCTATTTCAGAAGGTGCTTTGCAAATGCACAAATCTTCTAGGAATCTATGATACTAACTCCTAGTTCCTTGCTGCTTGAGTCTCTTTGCCTCTGGATGTGAATGACCCCATTGGCCAAGGATCCAAAAGATTTTACACTACCACCAGCACCCTCTAGTATATAACCCACTTCCTGTTTCAGGAAACCGCTCACATGTCCCTTGCTCTGGCAAAACTGGAGAAAACTGTTCGATTCCAATCTTGCAGCAACTGTGATGACCCTGAAACCATAGCATTGGTTTGCCCTTCTTACCCTTAAATTTTCTGTGATTAGATAGTTTCCAAATTATACCACACTAAGTTCTTAAGTGGCCCAATTAAAACACCACCTCTGTCCCCAAGCTTCATGTGACACAGCTGGCAATGACTCCATTGTATGGAGGGGAATATATAGCTTAGAGAAAAACTTTTTCAGGATATTTACTTTCTTCTGTTTACACTGATCTCGGTTACACATGCTCAATTTCATTAAAGTGCTCGGGAATTCAAGGACCCAGTTTTAAAACATGCACTTCTGTTTTGATAGAACCCTTCATCCTGGGTTCTATAGAACCTATGTATCCTGGTGCTAAGTAGAAAGTCTTTTATAACATTGTTTCAGAAAAGGCTCAGAATTTTGAGATAAGCAAGTTGTCTTAGTGAAGAAAATATACACATGTTTTGAAAAATAATGAGCATCAAGTAAATCAAATATTTAGACTTTGTGATGATTTGGTTATGGAGAATACAGAAAGAGGCTGTAATCATAAAATGTATATGCAATTTGTACATAAGATATTTATAGTGAAAAGTATGAATACAGTATGTTGAATCTGCACTAGTGTGTTTCAGTAGACTTATTTCAGTTGAAAACTGATTAAAAACATAAATAAGGAAAATATAAATTTCTAATGTGCGTCTTACCTACATCTGTCCCTCTCTCCAAGAACTTGTAGATCTTAGAACAAAACATGTATTTTTTTCTTATTTTCTTAGGCTCAGGACACAGTGTTTTCATTTATTCAACAAATATTCATCTAGTACCAATTTCTGCCAGATCCTTTTCTAGGTCCTAATGAATATAACAATGAGTTATGTGAGTTATATGTGAAGTCTAAATATCAGAAAGCAAGAATGATACCAATCTTTTTGATTTAAACAATCAAGTGAAGAATTGCCATCTATAAGATGAAATAGCAAATCCGGAGGAACAAGTTTGGGATAGTGATAGGAGAATTTTTGTTCATTTGTTTATAGATGCATTAAATTTGAGATATATATCAGACATATACATGGAAGTGCAAAGTCAGCAGTAGGATATTAAGATACCTGAATTCAGATGAATGAAAGAGATTAAGCAGGAGATTTGAGACTTATCGGTTTATGTGCACACTCCCACTGAACTACATCTCCAGCATTAGATAATATTTAATGCCCTAAGACTAGGTGAGACATGTTAATGAATGGATAAAGGTAAGAGCTGAGTTTTAAGAAGGACACCATATTAACCAGTAGAAACTGAGAAGGAGAGCAGAAAAGAGGAGGTCTGGAGAAACCAGATTAGAGCTGTGTACCTAAAGTCAAGTGAAGAAAGATTTTCAAGCACTTCATCAATTGCTATTCAGAGGAAAATTTATGATGAGGACAGGGAATGTACCACTGCATTTTACAAACATAGAAATGAGTCTCCATAAGAACAGTTGGAGTGAAGTGCTGGGGTGTGGTGTGGAAGTCTAATTCAAATATGTTTAAGAAACAATGGTAAGAGAAAAACTAGAGACAGTGCAGACAATTCCTTTAAGGGATTTTGATATTAAAAGGGACAGGAAATGAGTCCCACAGATCCCTGTTCTCTGCTACCCCTTCAATTTTCAAGTTTAATCTTGCCTGCATTTATCTAGACATCATGGGGAAATTTTGTGTGATTCTCTTCTATTCCCTTTCTCATCACAACTGATATTCAGGCTTCACCTACACTTGATTTTTCTGAAATCACCCCAAAAATAAATATTAAAGAAAAAATTGAAAATGCATTTTTGAAATCTTTGAATTATGTAATTTTTCAAAGTAGCATTTAATAATTGCTCTCAACCAGCATTTTTCAATATTTTTCTATTATAATACACACATATAGATACCATAAGTTGTACTTTTTCTTAATAAAAAGATAGAGGGACAGTGAGGGAGAGAAAGAACCTATTTTATTAAGTTTTTCATGTGATCTTCGTTGCTCTGACACTTCAATGTGTATATGGAGCTGGGGTTTGAACCCATGTTCTTGCACATGCCAGGCAAGCACCGTAACCACTGATCCACCACTCCAGCCCTCATAATTGAATTTTGAAGAACTATACCTTTTTCCCACTCAGGAGAACAGAAAATAATCACAGCACAATGAATATGTATTAATGCAATTTGATAATTACTGGCATTATTAATTACATTTAGAATTTAGAAAAATGTAATTAGAAAGCAACTCACTAGAACCAGTTTAAGCTTAATTAGAACCAATTCTCAGAAAGGACAGAGAGAATTGAAGTTGGATGTAGATAAATCCTGAAGGAAATGAATTCAGGAGTCATTTCCTGGCTAGAAATTCCCCCCCGCCCCCCGGCCCCGCAAAGGAACTGGAGCCAATAACGCAAAAATGCATTTTTTATGAGATCTTCAACTCAAAAAATAAAGCAACTAGCGAAAAAAATTTCCATACCTGGGGAAGAAACTCAGGCCAAAATTGCATACTGCAGTTATACTGGAAACTGGAAATACTAGAAGCTAATATAAGTACAGATTTTTTAAATTCTAAGGGGGATCAATATAATATAACATTTCAAAGCTTAATAATAACAAAATAAGGACAAACTAACTGCAGCTTTCATATAACATTATTAGTTTTCCCCATTTACAAAACTGTGAAAGAGGCAGTTTTATTTTTTCCCTTTTAATAACAAGGAAATAAAATGTAGAGAAGATATGTTTGTTAAAATCACAAAATCTGAAAATTGTATAACTGGGTTTAAGGCAGTTATAAATGATTATAAATCTAGTATTGTTTTCAGCAAATGAAGTTGTAAGTCATAACAGGGAAATAGAAGACTGCAAAGAGATTATGTGATTTATGTACCAATTGATTAAAGTGAGCTAGGACACTATTTATGCTTAAAATGTAATTTTGTTAAACTCGTAGCTATTCATCTTACCAACAAACTAGACTACAATGTCAACTGAACTGACTGTGTTCTTCCTTGCAGGACAGAATGTGCTGCCTGAGTAGTTAAATGGGCACTATGGGTTTTCTGGATCAAAAACATGGATTTGAAAAATGTCTCCACCACCTTTTTTTCCATATTATTTCACTATTTAATAGCTGAACAGCTTTGGATGCATTAACTAATTTTGACTTAATTTTCAAATCTTCAAACCAAAGAATGTATTATCTACCATGAAATGTGGATGCGCATAAGAAGGAGTAAATATTGAAAACTGAGCAACGTACTAGTCACACCATAATGGCCACACTGGTGTAGCCTTAACTGTCATTTTTTGAAAACCCTCCCTATTTTAGTCAGAAAAAGAGATGACTCAATTGAGAAAAGTATAAAG
The DNA here is from genome assembly GCA_004027875.1 of Aplodontia rufa. NCBI lineage: Eukaryota > Metazoa > Chordata > Mammalia > Rodentia > Aplodontiidae > Aplodontia > Aplodontia rufa. Next base: position 42,976 of record PVKS010009660.1, read on the forward strand.
AAATAATATAGAATAATGGAAATTTTAAATCGAGAATTTGAGAATTTATTCAGAAAACAACAAACTTTAAAACCATGAAAGAAAAAACAACTCTATTATCAATCCATCAGAATTTTTAAAATCTCAGAGAAAATGAAAAGACTATGCACACCATAGTAATATATGCACTTTAGGTTCTTTCCTCACAAAGGCATGAAGTTCTGGGAAGGCAGAGATTTTAATTCATTTTTTAACTGCTGTATCCCCAGGGCATGGCATAGCACTTGTTGTGTAGTAGATGACCAGAAAATATTTTTTGAAATAAACCCTTTTAAAGTAATTGAAAAAAACATGGAATAATATAGATATTTACACCTCTAATGGTTGATTTTCCAGCTGTATTTCCAAATGACATAAACATACTACCATTAATCATTTTTAGGAAATAATTTTTAAAGACCTGTACAGAATAAAAATAAATTTTTAAAATTAATTATTTTTCTCACACTATGTGTGATATGTTTATAATTTTGTGTTCTCTAAGATAGAACTAGCCTTAGATAACAGATGACACTTTCTTATTTCTGGTTTGCTTGAGCTTTAGAAAGAATTTTCTTCTTATCTCAACATTGCATATTAGTCCTAATCTAATAAACACTGTCTAAACCATAAAATTATTGGGTTGGTGTAAAATTATCTGTAGGAAATATAACAAAAATAAATATCAGTGAATCAATGCCTCAACCTGAGGGCATAAATAGTATCTAATGGAAAACATTTGATGTTTTCATCAATGACAGATGGTACATCATACATATTTGGCTTTCAAAGCTACAAACGATGTTTAGAAGGAAACATGTTCTAAATTCAAATTGGTGTTGGTCATCTAGAAATGGATCATAAATAAAAGTAAGGTAATTAAATTATGAGATTATATTAATATATCTTGAGAGAGAGAGAACTGAACCAAAGAGGACAGAAATGCAACTCAACAAAAGCAGCAAATACTGTGCTATTTACAAAGCACTATCCTAGACCCAGAGTAGAACTTGAAATGAATAAGCTATGGCACCAACCCTCAAGAGTTTCTCTTCCTTGGCAGGGAGGAAGAACTAAACAAAATAAAATGCAAAATGCAAATTAAAATGTTCTCAAGTGAAGAACTAGAGAGGCCGACAAACAGTGGGAACACAATGGGGAGCAGTAGTCGGTGTGACGGAGACTGGTGAAATGTGATCTTCACCTCAGCATCAGTGTACATGTAATTATCATGCCTATGCCCTTACTGCAAACACATCACATCCACCAATCCGAAGGCTTGGATGCCCCCTTCTACCTCCACTCCAGTTAGCAGAGGGCAGACGTGATCAACGTTTATAATTTCATGCTTTTGGAACATCCATTTATAATATAATCTGTACCTGCTAATACCAAAAGGAGGGCTCTGTTACATTTGACACAATTTCCAGTTCTAGAACACCCCTCTCCCCATCCTCTGTTTTCATGTGTTCAATTCAAATATCTGCCATATACTACTGCTCTGTAGTGACCACTTCCACTGGGACAGCTGGATACAGCCTGCTTCACTGGCCTCACAGACCCTCATAGCCTGCAGGGTCTGTGAGGATATGCCATAGAGACCACTTCTTGGTCACTGCATGACCTCCTCCACTGGTATATGCTTGCCTTAACCCTGTTAATTAAAACTCCCTGCCAGAAGCTTGCTGGGTGACAACCAAGGCAGGGGGCCACAGTCCTTTTCTCTCCCTACCTGTACTTCCCTGACCACAGTGTATGTGGCCTCTGGACAAACAAGCTGTGCACCCCTCAGGACCTGGAAATAAAAAACCTCTCGACTTCCATATTGTTTCTGTCATTGAAGCCATGACTGTGATTGATCAGACCTCTGATAGTGAGTCTCCCCTGGAGGAACTTGTACACATGGATTTCCTATGGTGCTCTTCTGACCAGACCTCAGTGACTGCTGGGAACAGTAGCTACAAGCTGAGCTGATAGAGGCACTCCCAGACTTTCATAACAGCAAGGAAGGGAAGAATAACACAAAAGATGTGCTTGCAGAAGTGCGTCCTGAAGTTGAATGGGTGTGCAATTACCCCAGCATGGGATTTGTGCAAAACCAACTCTCACAAATGTAGAAGCAGGAGAAAGTACTTCTAAATACTATCTTTGAAGGCTGAAGAGGAGATGAAGAGGTGAAAAAACTCATATCACTTGCTTTTTCGCCAATAATGTACACTTTAAAATTATGTGTTACTCATTCAGTCAGTACTCTAGTTCAATTTTGCTACCTAGTTCCATGATCATCAAATGCCTGACAATATTCTCAGTCCTTGAGTACGGAAACAAGATGATGAACTTGAACCATGGGGAGTGCCACAGAAGGAAAGCAAATTAGAAATGACAAGACACTTACTTTAAATTGCAAACAACTTCAGTTCAATTACTGGACTGTTGATGGAGAAAATCCCAGACTTTAATTGAAAACAACTAGGAAGGGAAGAATCACATGAAAAAATAAAAAGCCCAATTTAAATCTCAGTATGAGAGTCTCAAAAGTGATGATTCCTATTTTGATGAGAATCTCACTGTTATCTATGTAAGTAGGTTTAACTTGAAACAAAGAGATATATTTCCCATAAGATCAAATTCAAGAGCTAACCATAATATCTAGTAGAGATAATAGAAAATGAAAGAAGTAGAAAATGTTCAACAAGTATTTCTGACAGAAAGGTCCGGAGTTCATAAATGTTAAGTGGCCATAACACAGATATGGAGAAAAAATTCTGTTCAGTCATGAGGAAATTACTAGATAATACCTCAAGTTCCCTAGCAAAACTGTTGTCTGTATGAGGAAAAAGTAGATGTGCCAAATCAGTTTTTACAGTAACATTTTTTTTCTTTATTATCATTTCATATTTTGACTCTATAATAAGAAAATTCATTTCTTAGTTCCAAAAAATGTTACAAGTGTATTTTCCCTAGGTCGTTTATGTTTGGACACTTAACAAGTCACTAGGGAGTTTGTGGATGAGAAAAGTATAACCCTAACAGTGAGCCCATGTTTTTATAAAGAATGCCTACTGCCTTAAGGTCATAGGCTGTGAAGCTGTGGTTAGTAAAAGAAATTAGTCATGAAAACACAGCCTAGCCCAGCAGGGATTATTATGCATGAACCACTTCCATTTCTTGTTTATTTGAAATGAGCTGGATTGTGAAAGTGTTGAAGTTTCCTCATGGCACATGACTTCAGGGGAGCGCCCTCCTCTCCTCCTCAGCGTGTCATGTTGATTGAGAATACTTGGAAGACGTGATCACCAACCAACACTGAAAGTAAAGATTTCAACACATGGAAAATTCCAACTATGTGATCGAGAAAGTTACCACACCTGTAACTGAATATTCAGTTTGGTTTTCTGAAAATCAGTACACATGATCAATTGAGTTTAAGATAAAATTAGATCTGCCTCCCAAAGCATGAATTAAAAAAATAGTATATTTTGTCAAAATAGACTTACTCTGAATTACGAATCCTAAATGGGAGAACTTAGGATTCTAAAGAAATAATTTTGAAGTTCCTGTAACACACTGAACATTCTAATAAGCTTTAGAAGAATTTAATAAAGAATTTTGAACTTTTAGAATAAGTTTCAAAGAACTCGAATTTGTAGTTCATCTATTTATTTTTTCTCATTCAATACTTTCCATAATTCAAGCATATCTTGTTTCCTAAAGTGCACATGTGTATGTATCTCTGATTACTTCAAAAGCATTTTAATGGTGTATATAGGAAATAAACACATGACTTCAGAGTGTTTTATTAAAGAGTTGATACCATAGTATAACCTTAAATCACAGTTCCATTTGGTATCCTGTAAAAGAAATTATTTATCAACTGTAACTAATGTATGAAAAGAAATTTTGAAGGTCAAATTTACCTTCACATTAGACAGAGCAATTTTGTTGTATTGGTGTATTTTTTTATCACAAGGCACTCTACCATCACTCTCACTTGGGAGGTGTCTTCTGCTAAGATAAAGAGATTATTATAAATTCATTTTTTAACTTTAGAAAGTACAAATCCTATAAAGGTGATAAATTAAATCAGGAATATCTGTGGGAATAAGTGTATATGGAAATCTCCAGTAAAGTCAAGGCTAGGATGCTTGAGGATGCTGAAAGACAAGAAAGATAAAAGTGAGGAAAAGTTTTAGCTGAGGAAATTGAGAGGTAAAAGCTTATAATGCAAGATTATACTACTATCTATTTTTTCAGACACAGTAGACTACATCAATAAATCCACATATATTAATATAGTACAACGAATACTGTATACATTGGCGACTAGCCTGATAACATATGTGCAATGTATGAGACCAAAGCTTGAATAAAAGAAGCTAGAAACAAATGAGAGTACTTGTTCTATGATTTCACTCATACGAAACCCGAAAAGTGGCAAGAGCAATCAAGTGACAGAATTTTGGCAATTTAGAAACAGTGATTTCTCCGAGAGAATAATGACTAGATGAAAGCTGTGTGGATAACATTTTTTCTCTCTCTCTCTCTCTCTTTCTCTCTCTCTCTCTACACACACACACACACACACACACACACACACACACACACACACAGGCTTTATATTAAAACTCCCTGAGATCCAAAGCCAAGTATGGCAGGTAGACTTTAAGATCCCTTCTTTGGTCCCCATGTCCCTCTATTTATGTCCATGCAAAATTCCCTAATTCCCTCCTGGAGTGTTGACTAAATCTAGTGACTTGTTTGTAATGAACAGAATACAGGAAATCACTTCTATGACTTGGTTATTTGAGATGATCACTGCTGTTTTATTATCAGACTCAGTGTCTTACTGGCTTTCTTCAATAAAGCAAATTGTCATTTTGAGGCCCCTTTGACAAAGAACTGATGTCAACTTCCAACCTTTTTCAAGGAAGGAAATAAGGCATTTCATTACAATAGCCTGAAGTTATGCCTAGACTCCTAATCCTTAGAAACTGTGAGAACTATAAGATGATAAATAAGTGTTGATAGACCAAATTAGCCAATGAACTGCCAGTTCTACATAACTAAAAAATATTTAATGGTATGAAGTGGGTTATTTAAGTTACCTTTTTTCTACAATTTTTATGATTTGCATATGTGGTGTCCCCCAAAAGCTCATGTGTGAGACAAGGCAAGAATGCTGAGAGGTGAAATTTTAACATTATGAGAATTGTAACTTAATTAATTGCTAATCCACCGTAATGAATTAACCGGGTGGTAACTATGGCCAGGTAGTATGTGGCTGGAGATGTCACCGGGAGGTTCCTTTGGTGTTTCTATTTTGTCCCTGGTGAACAGAGCTCTCTTACTGATTCCTGATTGCCATGTTCTGAGCTGATTTCCTCTGTCATAAACTTCCATCATGATATTCTGCCTCACGATGGGCACAGAGCCATGGAGTCAACTGTCTATGGAATGAGACCTCTGAAATTGTGAGTGCCAAGTAAACTTTTTCTCCTGAAATTGTTCCTGGCAGGTCTATTAGCCACAGTGACAAAAAGCTGACTAAAAGAGGAATTGGTACTGAGAAGTGGGGTCATTTTTGTGACTAACCTGACCATGTAGTTCAGAAGCTTTGGGAACTTTTCAGAATTTATGGAAGGAATTTTGAAAAGTTTAGAGATGCAAGATGGAAAAGCTTTAAAATGCTGTATGCAGAACTGAATGAATAATTCTGGTGGGAGTTCCAATAGGAATGTGGACAGTAAAGACAGGGCTCATAAGATTTCAGAGGATGAAGACTATTGGAAATTGGACTAGAGGTCATTCATGTTATGTTCTGGAAAAGAAATTATCTACATTTTTTCATATCCTGAGACAACTTTCTGTGAAGCTGAGTTTAATGGTCATGGAGTGATTAATCTGGTGGAAGAAATTTCAAGGCAGCATAGCATTTAGGTTGTGGCATGGACATTAAGTTTACTGTAACAGTCAACAGCAGAAAAATTTAAAAACTTGGAATTTGTCCTTAAAAACACCACTAAGACTGGCATTAAGGAAGGTGTAGCTCTTAAAGAGATTATAGCTACTAAAGAAATGCTAAGCACTTTCTCAAAAAGCAATAGAAAATATGACTTGAAGGTATTTCAGGAATTGACAAATCACATCCAAGACTTAATGGTGTAAAATAAAAATTTCTTTGAGAAGAGACATTGGGGGCATCCTGCTTACACATGGAGGGTCTAGGCAGTCTTTCACCATGCTCAGCTGCCCAGCACTCAGAGGCTTCTGCAGCCATAATCCCAGATGGCAGCAGACCTTGTCAGTAACCATGTGATACTTGGTTCTGCAGGAATGCAAGATGCTGGAGTTATGGGGTCATGGAGGTTTCCACCAAGATTTCAAAGGAAAGTCTGAGAGGTCAGGTTTGAGTTCCTGCAGGTAACCCTTGAAAAGACAATGCATGAGAATTTGAGAAGAAATCTGAAGCTGCCCTGGAGATACTGCCCCCTCCCCAAAATAAGAGAAACAGTAACATGAAATGTCTACCAAGAAAAACTGTGGCAATCAAGCAGTGAAAAAGTGACAAGTCAAGAGAAAGGTCATGTGGGTTACAACCAGCAAGGGCATAAGGGTGGAGCTACACAAGCCCTTTGGAGATAGCATTACAATGCCACGGGTCCCCTATGCTGGGCATGGAACTACAGGACTTGTTTGCCCAGCTGGAATTTGATCTTCTTACTTTGGTTCCGTTCCCTCTTTCTATGTCCCTGTTTCTTCCTTGTGGAATGGAAGTATTTTTTCTTTGTCATTTTTGCCATTATGTATTAGATAAATATATAATTTGCTTTTGATTTTTATAGAAGGTCATATTGAGAATTTGTTCTGAGTCTTAAGAGACTTTGAACTTGGACTTTTCGGAAATGATGGAACTGTTAGGACTATGGGGACTCTAGGAAATGGATTAAATGTATTTTGAGTTGTAAAATGAGCATAAGCTTTTGGGGCCAGGGTATTTGTGGCATCCCCCAAAAGGTCATGTGTGAGATGATGCAAGAACGTCTAGAGAAGTCATTAGACTGAGAATTATAACTGAATCAGTAGGTTGATCCACTGATATGAATTAACTGGGTTATAACTGTAGGTAGATAGCATGTGAGTGGAGGATGAAGGTCACTATCAAGGAGTGACTTTAGGGTTGATATTTTGTCTCTGATTAGAGGACATTTCTTCTGTGCTTCCTGTTTCCATGTTCTGAGCTGATTTCCTCTGTCACTCCTTTCTGCCATGATGTTCTGCCTCACCTTAGGCACGGAGCTATGGAGTTAATGGTATATGGACTGAGACCTCTGAAACTGTAAATGCCAAATGAACTTTTCCTCCTGTAATTATTCCTGTCAGACCTTTCAATCACAGTGATGAAAAAGCTGACTAAAATGGCAAAAATATTCTAATAGGTGTACAAATAGTCATATGTTGGTTTTTTCCTTGGACTAACGAATTTCACAGGATGTGGGACTTTCAGTCAAAACCTGGAGAGACTGGAAACCAAGAAAGTATTGGCTATGAAATAATTTTAACTTTGCATTTTGTTCTTTAAACATATAAGGACCTTAATATTTGTTATTTGAATAAATATTTAAAATCAGTATTTCTAAAAATCATTTCTGATATAAACTTGAGATTTAGGAAAGGAAACTATACAGATTCTTTTTCTTTCTTCTTCCTTTTCTCTATCTGTCTGCCTTTTTGTCTTCACAAAACTAATATTTGAAAAATAAGTTATGAAATTTTAGTAAAATAAAGCTCCCAGGCTCTACCTTAGAGGATATGTCTGAGTATGTTTCTGTTAAAGTCAGAATGTGGCTGAGATTTCATGAGTTAAATAAGAAAAGGTCAGTTTTCACTAGCACTGCCATTACTAGTCAGTGTCACCAAAAGAATTTCCACGACAAGGACACTTATGCAGGAAGGAAGAAAACAATTCAATCTTAGATCTGTTGGCCTTTTATAGGAAGTGGTATCTTCCAACTATAAAACTTTCAAAACAACTGGTAGTCACTTCCTCAGGATCACCCTCCTTTAACACTAAACCTTTCCCTCTCTCTCTCTCTCTCTCTCTCTCTCTCTACACACACACACACAGACATACACAAAAGAGGCCAAAAGCCTCTTTTGAATTCCACATCTCTTTGCTGCATATTATGAACATCACACATGCACTCTTGAAAATGAACAGCAAAAGTTAATCATGCAGTGACTATTTCACATATTTCTTTAGGCTTACATAAAATACAAGGTGAATCATGAATTGAGGGCATAAAATTTATTTCAACCTTTCATAAATGCATGGTTTCCTCTATTAAAGGGTGTTATCATGTAAGCTGAAGCTGATCTATTTCTGGTAGAACAAAGTTGACGACTCCATGCATCACGCAATTAGATAATTCACAGTTCTTATTTTATGAAGTTATCCCATCAACCTGAAGACTGTCTGTAATCATTACTAATTCATATTAATGACTTGGGTTGTGGTACTATAAACTCTAGAAAATTAGAAAACACTGTTAAAATGCAATTAATTCACTCAGAAGAGAATTCATATTTAGCAGTTAGCTTCTATTCACCCTTTAGCATCAACAAATTTATCATAAATCTTCTATCATACTTTAGAAGAGGATGAATCAAAAATAAGAGCAATACAATTTGTTGAGAAGAAAAATGTGGAGTATCATTTGTGGCTTCTCTGCTAGAATAGCAGATGAGAAACGTCAGGAACCTGGGAACTGCTGTGGATGGTGGGCAGTAGTAAATATGAAAAATGGACTGCTCACATTATGTTGTAGATGAGTTTTAAATTTGATAATAATTTTCCTCAAATTAGCTCTTCTGGAACCATTCACACACAGATGTTAAGGCAGAAATATAAATACATTCACTCATAAGAGTTGAGTTCTCCTTAAATATAGTTTAATATTTTAACATGTATTCATAACATCTTGTAAATATGCACATGCTCTCTGCTTTCTCTTCATTTTTAACCAAGAATTCCATTCTCTGATATTTACAGAATCTGGTGAAGGGAAATCACTTTTGTGTCTAGACTAAATTTTTAGAAACCTGAAGTGTTCAAAGTTAACATAGGTTTATTATACTCCTTGAAGCTGAAGAAATTAAAAATAAAAGTGACAGTTTCATTCCATTAGGAGCACATCATGAATAACTTACAATATGACGATCTTCAATAACAGCTTTTTTTTTAACTGCTGTGATAGGCTGTGGTACTCAGCTGTACCTAGCATAAAGCGTCCACATAGCTCACATCTGTCCTGCTCGATAACGGTAAACCATCTCTATGATCGTTAAAGACACAGTGAAGGAAAATGCTTAATTGTGCAGTTTCTGAAGTCACTGAAGCTTCAATGTTCAGATCTGTCACTTTGTAACTTTGTGGTCTTAGAAAAATCAGAAAACCTCTCAATCTCCTCTGCTATCAAAACAACCCCATCCATTACGAAAACTAAATTGATTAAGGTGACACCTAGATGGAGCATTTAGTTGGACAAATGACTGGTGAGGGGTGATTTGTGGAAACTAAATAAGCTCTTCTCAAAATCTGACAGATATAATCTTAACTGGAAAGACAAGAGACAAAGAAATATGCTGCATTAGAAATTATAATACTAAAAGTATAATGAGTACACTAATGGTACATGGAGCTGAAAATTAAATAGATTAATTTATTAATTATTCTGGAGAGCTATACTTCATATGGAACCACCAGCTAGGGCCATTAGAAACTGTGACTGAAAATATTTAAAATTTAAAATAACCACTGGACCACTAGCTTTCTGAGAGCAGGAAGCAGGCTGGAAAATTGGTCAGTCTCCAAGGAATGTACATTACTGCCCTGACACTTTATGTGTGGCTAAACATGATGATGGAAAGGAAAGCATCTCCAAAATACAAGGAGGAGCAAAGAAGTTGCTCCCAGGGATGGAAGCAGATGCTTAACAAACGCATTTCCCATTCCCAAATTTCCAAGTCATCACAATATTTGCTTTTTCAGGACTTCAGAATTTCCAAGGACTGGTGTCTTACTGTGTTTCTCCGATTCTTCTCCATTCCCATTTGCAGTACTTGTTGCATTTCTCTGCCCCTGTTCCATCATTCTGTTTCAGGATTGTTAAGGGCAGCACGACTACCTTTTCTAGTCCAGAGCTCTGGGGATTGAGATAACCCCTATTTGAGCCTAGTTTTGAGACTACTGAGCATACTTAATAGAGAAGGCCATTAAGTTATCCAAGGATCCTAGAATTTGATCTTGATACTGAGACTGAATGGGACTCTTGGCTTTTCTTGGAAAAGACAATGAGTGAATTTAGCCTCCCAAAAGGAAAGCAAAGCATTGACCAGTAGGAAAATTAGTTCTTTTAGTTATGCAGATCTTTCAAATATTAACATATCTCTTTATACAATATCTTATACCTTATTCTTTAACGTTTCCATCAAGCTCATCAGATAAGTATTTAAGTGCTTAGATACTGTAAAGATTTCAGTAAAAGATTAAATTTTCTAAAATTATTACTTGAAATCTCAAACTTAGTCATTGACAATAATCACTGGCAGCTATTATACTCTTGATATGGCAGACTTGACATTTATTTTCAAGAAAATATCTGCCAAATATGCAAGTCTAAATAACCACAGTTTTATCATTCATGCTTTCAGGAAAAAAATGAAGTTTCCTAAAGAAGTTGTCTGCTTAACCTCATAACTTAATCATACAAATGTTTTTTGACAAGACAATTTTTGAGGTTTAACATAGAAGAAATGACTTGTGTGTGTGTGTGTTTAAATTTCATCACGTAATACTTAAAAGATAAAATAAGGGTCAAGATTCTATTGAATTTAAACATCTTGATCTTTCTTCAAGGAAACTCTGAAGTGAAAATGCTTTATTTATTATCATGTAGACTCCTTTGCTAAAATTTAATTGTTTGATCTGAACTAGGAATCCTAAAGCATGCAGACAGTTAAACAGACAGTTAAATCCAGTCATTACCTTGCCCCCTTTCTGAACACATGGAAGTGTTTGCACTTTAAGGGTGATCATAAAAGACCAAAAGACCTTAGGACACTACCATCCACAGATCTGTCATCCTTAGGTGACCAAGCTACCTTGGTTACTAGACAAAGCTGCTAACAGAGTGGTTGATGTGCCCTATGAGTGGTTATCACCATCGTGAGAATTATCCAGTTAGAATATGTATATAAAATTTGTCCCTTATATGAATTTATGGAATCAGCAATACTGCTTTAGACATGGAAGACATTCAGGTTAGTCTCAACTCACTGGACAGTGTCATTTTTTGATCCGAGCCAATCAGTATTTTGTGCAATCTTCAGCACATTCTGATGTATCTAGATTAAGAATTTGGACCAAGTAGAAATTTACAGAAAACTAAGTAGAAAACCATCTGGCCTTCTAAGGCAGGCTCTGAAAGTTTATGGCATTTGTTCAGCTGATAGGGTCAATGACTCTGGGGGCCATGATTCAAGTCATCAATGCAGTATGGTCAAAACCTGCTGCTTGGTGGAAGCTTTAGTTAAATGCTGTATGAGTAGACTAAACATAATTTGTCCTATCTTTCTGTCAATCAGATTAATTATTATGGCCAACAGAACTGCATACTCAGGGAAATTAACCATAGAAACACAATGGGGTTTAGAAACAAGGGAAGAAATTGTCCTAGCAATTGTATGAGTCTCTCACTTTGCTTCAAATTTTCTGAGTGAACACTAACGTCCCTTTGATCCAGAGTATCTTTTTAGGTATGTGTTTATAGTGAAAGGTCTTGGAAGACAGAGTCACTGACTCCCTTTTGAAATAAAAGAATCAGGTTTCTTTTTTTTTTTTTTAAGAGAGATAGTGAGATATGGACACTGAGGGAGAGAAAGAAAGAAAGAATTAATTTTATTTAGTTTTTCATATGGCTTTCATTGCTCCAACACATTGTTGTCTACATGGTGCTGGGGTTTGAACCCATGTCAAGCAGGCACTTGCTTGGCAGGAACACAGAAACCCTAACCTTTAAGCCACCTCTCCAGCCCATGAATCATCTTTCTTAAATTCAGCATTTCTCTTCCGTAATGTAAACTGTGTGTGCAAGTGTCAGATGGCCTACTTTTCATTAGAAATAAGGATAAAAGAAACCAGTCAAAGAGAAAACTAATACTGCACTTAGTGCTGTTGCTTTAAGTAGTAAATCATACTTTGTTTCTGATCCATAGATCTTATGTCTTCCACCATTTAAAACTACGACTTACTAACTTGTTAGTTTTCAGGTAGGATGGACATCTCAGGCTTGTCACAGGTTGTTACTGTTATTTGATAGAGAAAAACTGGTGTCAACACCTCAAAATAAGTCATGTAACAGGAAATAATATTTACATTTTTATCACATATGGATGATTTCACACACACATGCACTGAAACAAAATCAGCTACATACATTAATTATATATATATTCATTCACACTTTATTAGTTATTATAATCTTTATCTTTCTTGATTTTCTAAAAATTCATAAATTAACTATGGAAAATTTTATTAAATTGATAAGATCTGGTGTATTTACGTAGTATTTTTCATTATTCTGACTTTTTGAGGGAGGGGGCAGGTATGGAGGGGCAAGGGTGAGAAAATAGGGTGGGATCTAGGGGATAAATCTAATTTAAGAGTATATAGATATCATATTGTTACTTTGGATGCATTTTTTATTATACAATAACTAAATTTCTTAATAAAAAATCTTTAAAACTCATTTTCTTTCTGAATTATATATTTTAGTATTTTCATTATTCAGGCTCTATGACTGGCAATTTTTGTTATTTTTTTAGTGATTCCCCCAAAATAATTTTCATTTTCCTTGTTCAGAGAATTAAATTTTGAAGTACATTCAGAGCTAAAGAATAGACATTTTATCTCATCACTTTGGAGATATTTTTCATGTACTTTTGCCTTCTGAAAATTAAATAACTCTCATTCAATTCTTTTCATGTAATAAGTTCCTCTCTCTGGTAGCATAAGATCCTAAGATATTCTTTCCTTGGAAATTTGGTAAACGCTATGTTTTTCATATGGTTGCTTGTGTACAGTTGTGTGATTATGCTATATATGTATTATTTGACATCCTATATCAGAATATTAAATCTTTCATTAATTTCTTGAAAACTATCAAACCATACAGCTTTAAACATTGCCTCTTCACCATTTTATCTTCCTGGTATCTAGAACACCAATTGTACATTAAATTTTTTTCTCTCTACTTTGTGTTTACCTTAATTTCTCTTTCAGATGAAAGACAAATTAACCTGTACAAAATTCAGACAGAACTAATACCCCTATCCTCCGAGATTTCACACCCTGTAAAAACCTAGTGAATAATCACTCTCATGACTAGGTAATATTATGTTGCACAGTTGGTTTGATAAAGGGAGATTAACCTGGATGTAATTGGCCCAATCAGATAAATTCTTAAGAGCGAATGAGGAGCCTGAGGTGGGGCGAGATGGCAAGATGACAGCTGAGTGAGATCCTCTGGTGATTGTCTCCCCATAGGCACAGCAAGTAGAGCAGTTGTTCATGCACCAAAATGACTCCTCAAGAGCAAATTAAACTAGGAGACCATAATGGCTACCTTTAGAATAACAAAACAAAGACGTATTGAAGAGGGCAGAAAGGAAAGAGTTCCTGTGCGATCTCCCCCAACTCCAAGCAGCCCAGGTAGAAGGAAACACTACTTGGAGGAGGAAGTGAGAATTAAGCCCAGGCTTTAGACTTGAAACCCAATACTAGGTCCACCATTATAAAAACCTGTGGTGGTCAAAGTCCCACAACCCTTACCACCATGCTGACTAAAATCCACAGACTGAGCCCCTGTGACTGTCTTAGGAGAATGCTGACTATATTCAATACTGGTACAACTTAAGGCAGCAGAGAAGGCAGCAAGACTCCACTGAGAGCTGGACATTGAAAGCTAGCACATGACTGTGGCTTAGAGGCCAGTGTTAGGCCTGCTGTAGTTAGATGCAATGCCTTGTAGAAACTGAAGGCTGTACCATAGCTCATGTTCAGAACTTGACACCAACAGGATAGACCCAAGTTTCTGCCTGTGTCATTTCCATCCTTGAATTAGGTCCCGGGAGTACCAGTCCTCCTCCAAAGACTGTGCAAGTCCCTGTGCTTATTAGACTCTTACCCTGCTTAGTGTCAACCCTACCAATCATCTCCCAGTCCTGTGAAGCATAGCAATCACCAGGTCAATGCTGCCAGACAGGGCTATGGAACTACCCTGGCATTAGTAAGAGAGCTGTGACAGATTTTTCTTTCAGCCTGTATCACCACCAGCAGTGGCTTGGGATTGGTGCATTGCTCAATTGTGGAGATCCTTGCAGCTTTGGGACTCATGTTATCATTAGTGATTCAGGATAGCATCAGTCTAGGTGACTAAAGGACCATCTTTGTCGACCTAACCTAACCTTTGGCAGCATACCATAGGGCAAGATCCCATTCACTATGGCTAGCAAAGGTGGTAAACACAAAACTTTCCTCAATAATTTAGTGCTGAGTTGGTGAAATCTAATAGAAGGGAGACCCTAATAGGCTCTCTTTCAGGCCCTAACTATGGTTAGATGCTCTGGAACAGCTTCAGTGCCAGAAAAATACACAGGAATCACCCAATCTATCAGACTTCTCTCTTATCTAGTATCACTTAAGGCTAGGTGCAGTGGTTTTTGGGCAAGAGTCCACCTCAGCAGTAGTCAGTCCATAACAGTGTAGGCCTTGGTTCTGCCTCACTATTTTGCTAGTCTTGGTAGACCATAGCCTCATGGTATCACATGGCGTGGCAGCTTTGGGGGCCACAGTTGCAACTCAGGAACCTGGTACTGTTTTATCTACAGTGATTCTTCCTAGAGCTTGTCAGAATCCTAGAGTGCCAGACCATTGGCTTGTATCTGTGTCTGGGGAATCAGTGCCTACTCCAGCCCAAGGAAAGGCTTACCAGATAGACTACTCTTTGCAGGCACTGTTCTGTTTCTTTCTGACAAATAAATACACCAATACTGTATTTGGGATAAACCTAGGCTTGGATTGACATCTACTACTGAAAGAGTGACAATACAGCAACAGCAGACTTCTAGAAAACCTGAACTTCGGCACCATTCAGGGCCAAAATAATAGAATTTAATATAGGCTCAGAGAACAAAAAAGCTTGCTTAAAATTTCTGGAATGACATGCTTCAACAAAGCCATAGTAAAGTGATTGGAATAAACAACTAGTCATTTAATGTTCTGAAAATGTGATAGGCCTACAAGCAGCAAGACCTTTCAGGAAACCATGACTTTATCTAATAGTGAAAATAAGGTCCCAGGAACTTATCAGTAATCAGTATAGGACAGAGCTCAGATAATTTAAAATATTTGCTTCTATGAAACACAATGATCTTAAAGAAAATATAAAGAAATATTTCAATAGTCCAAGAGGAAAAATTTAACAAAGAGATGGAAGCAGTTTTAAAACAATTAGACAGAAACTCTGAAACTGAAAATATTTGGGTAATTTGGGTTCAAGGACTTGAGAATGCCAAAGGGGGAGAAAGCATATCCAAAGGAAAAAAATATAACAAAAAACTCCCAAAACCTAGAGAAGGATACAAAAGTCCAGGTACAGGAAGATCAAAGTACACCAGTAAGATCTGTCAATCAAATCTACCCAAGCTATGTTGTAATTGAACTCTCAAAAATGAAAGATAAAGACAAGATTCTCAAGACTCCAATAGAAAAGAAACATTCATTATGTATGTATCAATTTACCTGACACTAGACTTACCATCAGAAACCTTACAGGCTAAGAGAGAGAGGCATGAGATTTTCATAGCATTGAGGGAAAAAACAAAAACAAAATTATCAGCCAAAAATATCAACTCCGTCAAAGTGTTCCTTCAGAAATGAAGGAGAGATAAAGACATTCCCAGACAAATAAAAGCTGAGAGACTATATCTCCACCAGACCTGTTATACAAGAAATGCTAAAGCAAAGTATTTCAACTGAAAGAAAGGAAATTAATGAGGAAGAAGTAAATATAGAAAATGTGTAAGAAGTAAATATAGAAAAAAGGATTTTGAAAAAAAAAATTGGCAATAGAGATTGAACCAAGGATATTTCACCATCAAGATACATCCT
Organism: Aplodontia rufa; assembly: GCA_004027875.1. Classification (NCBI taxonomy): domain Eukaryota; kingdom Metazoa; phylum Chordata; class Mammalia; order Rodentia; family Aplodontiidae; genus Aplodontia; species Aplodontia rufa. Next base: position 59,222 of record PVKS010009660.1, read on the forward strand.
CATTCCTTTTTATTTTTTATTTTGAGATAGGATCTAAGTTGCTGGCCTCTGACTTGTGACCTTCCTGCCCCAACTTCCTGAATTTGGGGCATAACAGGCATTCAGCACTACATCCAGCTTTTAAAATGTTATCATAAAAAAATAGACATTAGAAGAGAGATATACATTGAACACGATACAACGTATACATGTATAATTACATTACATGGTACTCATTTATACATAAAATTTGTATGTTGTATGTATAGTTAAATATAAATATTGAAAAGGAATCGATGAGTTCTTGGAAAAGAAAGAGAAAGCTTAAAAGAGTTTGAACATAAACGACATACCGTGTTGCCAGCTTTGAAAATAAAGAATGTTGTGGGGAAAGTTGCACAATTGGTTTTTAACTACAAAAGTTCTGTAAAGAAACATATACACCTATTTCATTTTTTATGATCTCTTAGAACTTACAAATGTTTTCAGTCCACCTAAAAATTATTTTTAAACATAGACCTTCATCTATTGCCATACCCAGGTCTAGATTGAAGATTGGTTCCTCCAGAGAAGAATTGCTCATTCTTCTGGGCAACTTGGGATAAGTATCAGCATGATACTGGTTTACATAATTATTGGCTGAATAATCTAGACCATCTTGTTGCTGTCAATTCTAATTAAAATTCTGGGTGAAATTTAGTTCCAAATCTACAAATTCTCAGGGTAATCTATTTCTCTTGAGCAACATAAACAATTGAGAAAGACAATCTTTCCTTCCATAATAACAGGACAAGGAATAAGATGAGGAAGATACAGTGCTAGTTTATCCTTGTTAAAATGCTATACCTTTTCGAATCCAAGGTTTGTGGAAGAAGTTGTGCTTAATCCTGCACCTAAATTTTGTTTTTTTGTGCCCTATTTTCTAAATTGTTTATTGTGAAAACACAAGCTTAGGATTCACAAACTTGGGAAGCTGAGAAAAATTAAAATCAGGTACAGTAGAAATTATTCTAAGTGATGCCAGATTCATTGCTTTATCACTACAGGTTCTCTCCTCTTAGGTACAAGCTTTGCAGATCCTTGACTTTTCCTTCAGCTTATATTCTTTAAAAGTATTTTTTCTAAATAAAGAAATCATAGTAAAGCAAAAAAAAAAAATCTGAAGAAGTTATTTAAATCCAGCTCTGAATTTCTTCATTATTAATAAATGAGACATATCAACTTATTGCTCCTGAAATACTCCTGCTTCTACAATTTAGTGATGTTGAACAAGGTTTTATTAAAGGAATTGTCATGATCACAGAGTTATTGACCTTGACTGTAGGTCTTGGTGTCATGTTCATTCTTCATATTTGATTTTTTTCTGCCTTGTTTTTCAGGGATTGTGCTGAGTTTATACAACATTCTTTTTCAAAAGATCTACTCATAAGTGTAATTTTTCAGTTTCAGTCTAGTGATACTATCTTCCAAGCAGTGTATTGGTGGCTCTCACCCGAACGCCAAAGTATAGCATTACTTAGAATGATCTATTCATAAGTAGGCAGGGTTCAAACTGCCTACTTTTTAAAAATATAATGTGTCTCTTTGTGGTTTCAGACTGTTCTCACGTGCTTATATATAAACCAACCCCTCCCCATGGTCTTACTCTTCTTCTTGCTATTTGGAATAAAAACAACAATAACAAAATTTTTGAAATAAATATTTTGTCTAGTATTTTACTTGCTTTCAGAGAGAGGAGAGGTTATTGTCTTAATCCTTCATAATGATGGAAATGAGTTTCTCATTCTGTACTCTGATATACTTAAAAAAAACTAGATTTCTTTGAATATTTTTACTATATTTCTGTTTTAGGAAATCCAAAGAAAGAATCATTTGTGGAATTTTTATTTCACTACACTAATTCACAAAACATGCAAACCAAATACTGACTATACAACATTTCAATGCTTTGTAAAATGATATTTTTTCTAAAGTAATACATTTTAGACACTACCTGAAAGTAGTAAGTATATCAAGTTTGCAATTAGAAGTGTGACATTAGAACTATTACTAAAAGCAGTCATTGGAGGGGCTGGAGCGGTGGCTTGGTGGTTCTGATGCTTGCCTGGCATACACAAGTATGTGAGTTCAAACCCCAGCACCACATACACAATGAAGTCTCCAAGCAATGAAGGCCACATGAAAAACTAAATGAAAATTATTTCTCTCTCTCTCAGTGTTCCCTCTATCTTTCTTTTTTTTAAGGCAGTCATTGGATAAAGATATTATCCTAAGCAGGATAATGCATGTCAAAGTTGTATTGCTATATTTTAAAAGGGGAAATTAAATTTTAAATAATTTCAATTAGAATGAAATTGTATTTAAACATGACATTTATGAATAAATAAAAGTGCTTCTCTTTAATACTAATTCCTTCAGAAATATTTGTTTAATTACTCTGCAAACCTTCTTTGAAATCTGAAATGCATAAGAAATGTAGGTAATATATTATTAACACATGATTATAAGGTATTCGAGAAGTCAAGCATTTATTGCTTATTCTAGAATATTGCTAAGCTCATTTAGTCATTATCTGAAAGGGGATATTATTTTCCTTGTTAGGGAGGTGGTCTCCAATTTGTAGATAACTACAATAATTACATAAATTTTGAAGAAGTAGTAATTAAAAAATAAAACTAGCCAAAATATAATGGTTCCTATGTGAACATAACTTGAAAAGTGCTATTTTCATATTCTCCATTTAAGTTGCTGATTTTGTTACTTCTAGATGCTGACTACGTTGATGGAGTACTATAAAATCAGAAAATTTTGGAAATGGGTAATTAACATTTTAATAAGTAGTTAATATATGAAACTTTAGTTATAATACAAAGACCCTTCTCTTACCTAAGTTGTATGAAATCATTTTTGTATATGCTATAAAAATGTTGTCTCAAGTATTTGAGAGACTATGAATTTATTTAGTAGTGAATCTCACCAAGCTAATTTTTGTTACTCTAGTAAGAGGAAAATTGTCAAGAGTCACATCAAACACTGAGAAGAAATAAGACTAAATGTGTCTCATTTTGACAAATTCAGTTGAAATATCGGTCTCTCAATTTGCAAGAGTTTGGTAGTTAAGTGAGAGAAATCCTGCCACAAGAACATAGCTGTGGTTTGAAATAATACTGTTCCTATTTAATAAGAGACCAGAATTAGGAAACTGATAGCAGTTCAATGACCAAGATTTAGTGTACTTGAGAGCAATCCAAAGAGAGCCCTAAACTATCTCCCAAAGGATTAAGCATTGGAAAGCAGTGTGGAGACTCCTCAAAAAATTAGAGTTGGATCCACCATACAATCCAGCTATCCTTCTTCTGGGTATTTTCCCAGAGGAGTTAGAATCAGCACATTACAGCGACACAGCAATATCCATGTTCATAGCAGCTCAATTTACATTAGCTAAATTATGAAACCAATCCAGATGCCCCTCACTGAATGAATGGGTCCAAAAGCTCTGGCATGTATATATATATATATATATATATATATATATATATATATATATA
>PVKS010009661.1:0-63112 GCA_004027875.1 Aplodontia rufa
GTGGCACAGGCCAGGTAGGGGGGTACCTCAGGTAGCTGACGCCCATCAGGCTGCTGCCGTTCACTTCCAAGATGCGGTCTCCCAGGGACAGCCGCCCATCGGATGCCGCAGGGCTGCCTGGGAGCAGGGTCTGGATGTAGAGTCCCGGGGTGCCCAGGGGTGTGTGCTGGGGAGAAGCAGAGGTCTCAGGGCTCTGCCAGCACTAACACAGTCCCCAGCAAGGATCCACAGCACCCTCCCTCAGCACCTGAAGGCCCCACGCCTAGTCATCCAGGTTCTCTTGTGACCACCATGTGTCCCCTAGGAAAAGCAAAGGACACCAGCCCAGCTCTCAGAGGGCCAAGACAGTCCTTGAAGGCCAGAGGACTGAGACAGGATGACAGCAGGCCCCAGGGAAGCAGCCCTTGGACAGGCTGAGCCCTCCATGTTCCTCCCACCAGCCTTGACCGTGGCAGTGGGGACAGTCCAGTGAGGACCCAGGGCCAACTCACCAAGCCATCGATCAGGCCCATCCCCAACCCCGAGGGTCCTCTCTCCAGCTCCACCATGAACACATAGCAGAAGTCCTCGGTGCTGGAGCTGCAGCTGGAGGGAGCTGGAGGAGGCTCATCCATGGCCGCCACGTCTCCTGGGTGGGAGGAGAAGTGTGAGGGAGGAGGGAGCCAGAGGGTCGGAGGCTGGTGCCCACCTGTGGAGTCAGGCCAGGATGTCCCAGAGGACAGAGACGCCCAGAGGGCGGGAAGGCACTGGGCAGTGTGAACTGCAGGCCTGGGATTGGGGTCAGGTCGTGTGGGCCGCACCTCATCCTGGCTCGCAACTGCCCCAGGACATCGCCTTCTCAGGCTGGCTGCTACCTGGGAACCAGGTCCCTGCCCGCTCCAGCTCAGCCTCGCAGCAGTCTCCTGCTGCCCTCCTCCCCTCCTCCCTCCATACCACCAAGGTGACTCCCTCCCCCAGAGGGTTCCCACCAGTGACTAAACCCCACCCCCAGGTCCCCAGTCCAGCTGGAGGCCCATCCTGAGACCATAGGCCTCTTTTTTTGGTACCAGGAATTCATCACTGAGCCACATCCTCAGATCTTTTTAATTTTATTTTGAGACAGGGTCTCGCTAACTTGCTAAGGCTGGCCTTGAACTCGTGACCCTCCTGCTTCAGCCCCCCTGCCCCCAGTCACTGGGATTATAGGTGTGTGCCACTGTGCCCAACCCTGGGCCTTTTCTCTCTAGTGACACTCACAACCACTAGGGTCACCTGGGTCAGGGCCTCAGTGCAGAGCCTGGGTCTGGTCTAGAGCTCCTCCTAACAGTTTTCTGACCTCCATGCCCAGCACACTGGAGCAGGTAGCCTGTCAGCCTCTCTTGGCCAGCAGACCCAAAGCTTGGGGCACCTTCTGAACCCGGCATGAGCACGGAGGAGGGCAGGGCCCTGTGCTCCCTGTCCAGGACAGGCTGGGGCCATGCGGCCTGCAGCGCCCTCTCCAGCCAGGCCAGCTGTGAACGTGTACCCACACGCACACATCTGCTCAGGCCCATACGCAGGAGCCCTGCCTCTGCCGCTAACGTCCTCTGGCTGCCCCCATACACAGCACCGGCCTGCTGAGCTCTGTTGCCCGCATGTCCCTGCCTCCACCTTGAGCAGAGGGCTCCTCTGAGCCCCACAGATCACTGTCATCTGATGGGTGGGAGTGGATGGGTGGCCAGTGCCAGACCTAGACAGGGCTTGAGCCTCCCCACTCCTTCCCACTTGGCCTGGGCACTCCGGGTGCCGGCCCTGGGGGACAGGCTCTGGAAAGTCAGGGTGCTGAGGGTGGAGTGACACAGAGGGGACCTGCTGTCAGGTGCAGAGCAGGGCCAAGCCTCACCTTCTAGAACTGCTCCCGGGGGGCCACTCGGCCCGCTCCTCTGCCCATCTGGGAGTGCTTTTCCACAGGGGCCACCAGGTTCTGGCCAGCTGGGGCCTCCAGGGTCCAGGCCGAGGGGGCTGCTGGGAGGCGTGAGCAGGCACGAGGAGTCAGTGTGCAGGGGGCCAGCCTGGGAGCCCCTGCGGCCCCCTCGGTTGGGCTGCCTTCCTGGAGCACCCTGTGTCCGTGGAGCCCCAGCAGCAGAAAGAGAGTGCCCAGGGGCAGCTTCGAGGCCTCCTCTGCTGAGGTCCCTGGAAGCCAAGGGGCAGCCCTGTCCCTCCGGATGGCCCTCAGGGATGGTGTGGTACACACCCTGCAGAGAACAAGAGTCAGGCCCTGAGGAGGGGGCAGCGAACCCACGCTTCCAGTGAGGGAGAGGGTCACAGGGTGCTTGCAGGACACTGGGCCACCAGGCCACATGGGGCGCAAAGGGTCACCATTTGTTGCTGTATTCAACAAATGGTGCTTGACAAACTGGACTCCATTTGCAGAAAGCTGAAATTAGATCCTTTTCTCTCACATTGCACAAAAATCAAATCAAAATTGATCAAGGAACTAGGAGTCAAAGCAGCCACCATACAACTGCTAGAAGAAAAGTCAGGACCAATATGCCAGCATTTGGGAGTTTGCAACGACTTCCTCAACAAGACTTCCAAAGCGAAAGAATTAAAGTCAGGAATCAATGAGTGGGATGTCATTAAAGTAAAAAGCTTTTGTTCAGCCAAGGAATTTGTTAAAAGTGTCAAGAAAGAACCTAAAGAATGGGAGAGAATCATGGCCTGTGATATCTCTGACAGGGGACTATTAATCAAAATCTACAAAGAACTCCAAAAACTTAATATCAAAAATACAAACAATCTAATCAATAAATGGGCCAGAGAGCTAAATTGAAACTTCTCAACAGAGGACATTGAGCAAGCCAATGAATACATGAGAAAGTGTTCTAAATCGCTAGCAATCAGAGAAATGCAAATCAAAACTACATTAAGATTTCACCTCACTCCAGTCAGATTGGCAAAGATGAAGCATATAAACAATAACAGATGCTGGAGGAGTTTGGGGACATAGGCACACTAGCACACTATTGATGGAACCGTAGACTGGTACAGCCACTCTGGAAAGCAGCGTGGTGACTTCTCAAAAAATTAGGGTTGGATCCACCATATGTCCCAGCTATCCCTCTTCTGGATACTTTCCCAGAGGAGTTAGAATCAGCACATTACAGTGACACAGCAAAATCTATGTTCACAGCAGCTCAATTTACAATAGCGAAATTATGGAATCAATCCAGATGCCCCTCACTGGATGAATGGATCCAAAAGCTCTGGTATATATACATCATGGAGTTCTACTCAGCTATTAGAAACAATGATGTTGCGACCTCTGAAGGGCAATGGATGGCTATGGAAGAAATCATGCTGAGCAAAGTTAGCCAAACCCCGACTCAAGGGTCAAATGTTTTCCCTCATTTGTGGAGGCTGGAGCTAAACCCAGGCTTGGGTGACAAGTTGTCAAACACATGTATTAGACCCAGCAAAGGCGTAGCAACACGTACTCTAGGGGAATCATAGACTTATAGGTCGGGGAGCAGGGAGGGGAGAGATGGCAGGGAGGATAAGGAGGGAAGACAGGGAGACAACCAACAATGTAACATACTCTCTGTCCCCCCCCAAAAAGCCACATAATACTTATGCAATCATTTCATTCTGGAAAATTCACAATCTCTCTCTCTCTCTCTCTCTCTCACACACACACACACACATACACACACACACACATAGTACAGGCAATGTGGGGATAACTGCTTTAGGATCAACTGCATTTCATATTTACTTTATATGCACTTATAACTGTTCAACTCAACTGCGCCCTTTAAAATGGTGGCCTCCCCACCGTCTACAGCGCAGCCTTAGGTCACTCAGCACTTCCTGTTGCGTCCCCAGTGCTTCTAGGCAGACTTGTGCCTACTTCCATCTTAATCATCAAAGGAGGGCTGGCAAGGTCACCAGGCAGCTCTGGGTGACAGCCCTTCCCCACAAGTATGTGCATACCCCCGTACCTCAATGCCAGCGGCTTGGGCAGCTCCACTGGCAGGACTGGCCGGGCCCTGCAGGCCCCACAGGAAATGGCGCACGTACAGCAGGTGCTGGTAGACACTGTCGTCCGGGCAGTCTGCCTCCAGATCCACCTGGAAGCCCTCGCTTGGCAAAATGATGGGCGGGGGGTTTTCGTAGGACTCCAGGACGTCCTCTGTAGCGGAGAGCAGTGAGGACTCGGTGACTGGCCCACCCCTCGCCCCACCAGCGCTGATGGAACTGAACCAGCAGGCCAAGCTCCAGTTCCAACCCATCAAGCGCACAGGAGGGTGGGATCTCAGCCAGAGTGACCAGCCCTGCACTGGCTCTCATTCCTTCTGAGTCCCCAGTGGCCACCCAGCATGGGGTCCAAGCTTCCCAGGACAGAGGACAAAGCCCTTTAGGTCTTGAACTCTCTTACCACATCCCACAGAGCTGCTCTGCAGCTGGCCTGCCCAAGCCCATGCTGGTCCCCTGCCCAGGACATCACCAGGGAACTTGGGGCCCACTCAGTCCCCTGAAGCTGGCTGAGCTCAGTCCACATGGACCCCACTGCTGCATGTGCTGCCAGGATCGAAAGGCTGTGTGTGCTGGGTCCTGTCCTCTAGCAGGAGGGCCTCTTGGATGGCAGGAACCTCTGCAGTGACATTGCTGGTGAGGGGCCCAGGAGTGTTTCAGAGGTCGTCTCTGCCACAGGAGCAGGAAGGACGCTGACTGACGCCGGAGGAGCCCCGCTGAGAGCCACCTCCTCCCGCCAGGCTTTGGCCTTTGCCTTCTGTGCTGTGATGTGCACGATGCTCCTCAGGGAAGACGTTGTATTCCATTTCCTTTCATTATGTTTTGGTACCAGAGATTGAATCCAGGGTGCTTAACTACTGAGCCATATCCCCAGCCCTTTTCATTTTTTACTTTGAGACAGGTTCTCACTAAGTTACTCAGGGCCTTGCTAAGTTGCTGAGGCTGGCTTTGAACCTGCGATCCTCCTGCCTCAGTCTCCCGAGTCCCCGGGATCACAGGCGTGTGCCACCATGCCCAGCATGTGTAAACATGTGTGGCTATGACCTTGTTGATCCACCTAGACCTGCGCACGTTGACTGCAGGTGGGTATGCATGCGCGCTGCATGCATCTGCACGGATCCACCAGGCTCATGTGTGTGCGTGTGTGTGCACATCAATGGTGCATGTGCTCAGGGCTCTGGGACGTGTCCCCATGGCTTTAAGACTCGCCCCGCTGCTCTGCTCCTGCACAGCTGGGTGCCAGCCGAACCCCTGACTGAGGCTCCACCAGGGGAGGGAGGCCTCTGACCTGAGCCTGGAATGTGAGCTCGGCATGGACTCATGGGCCCCTACCCCCGGTGTGGAGGTGTCCAGGTCTCCAGGTGAGGCAGGGTGGCCTAGGTGGAGGTGTTAGGTGCTGGTGGGATGCCTCACTCCTACTTCAGACAGGCAGGGATAGCGGGCTGCCCTGCCACTTTCTGACCCGGGCAGGCAGGTCCCAGCAAGCCCTCGGATCCCTGCCCCTGCCCTGCCCCAGGCAGCCTTACCTGACTGGAAGATGTCGGGGCCGTCCTGGGCTCCCGGCTCCCAGGCACTCATGGGGCCCATGGCGGAGGCCAGCTGGTACTGAGTGAGCAGCCGGTGCAGCTGTGCGGGGCTCAGGGCGGGGAATGTGGTCCGCAGAGTGGCCCAACTCATCTGGTGACAAGAAGCAGGTCAGTGTCACAGGCCTCCAGGTGCCAGGAGCACAGCCCCACCCCAGGACGACAGTCCCAGCACAGGGCAGGGCTCCCTGGCCACGGGCTCTGGGCCCCGCACACACAGTGCCTGGCACTCTCATTCCCACCAGGGGCTGTGAGGGACAGCAGTGAGTCAGTGAGGGGATGGCATCACAGGGCACCTTGCAGGGGGCCCCCTCTCCAGTGAACACGCCCCTCGACACCAGTCAGGAATCACCTCCCATGGCCATGGGCCAGAGAGAAGAGACTAGGGGGAAACTGGAGGAGTGAAATCGGAATCTACCTGGCACTGTGTGGAAGAAGTACCGTGGGCTAAAGTCACCTGAAAGGCAGTCACCTCGTCCTTCAGGGGCCTGAGAGGACTGAGCACAGGGCAGAGGGCGCTTTCGGGCAGGAAAGGGCACCAGCCCCCTGCAGAAGGCAAGGCCAGGCGCTCCTCTGCCAGGGCTTGTTTTCTCTCTGCCCTCGCTCTAGGGACAGTGTCCCAGGGTCACAGCAGAGGGCACAATCAGACCCTAGGAGCTTGTCCTCTTCCAACACCCCCAACCTCAACCTCACGTGGGTTCAAGCTTTCCTTTGGGGTCAGCGGCTGGCGCTTTCTGGTGTGGGCTTCCAGAGCCGTGTTTCCCTCCCTGGCCACAGTGGTCCCGGGTTGGTCAGGAGGGAGCAGCAACGCGTGGGACCCCTCCTCTCCTGCCTCCTCCTCCTCTCTCTTGCATCTCCCTGCATGCTTTCCTTGAGTTTATCCCCGACTTTGCTACAGACCTTCTCTTTTTGGCTTTCATAGGCTTAATACCCATTTTTTTTTGTTCTCTTATTTTTAGACCCTTATGAATACTGTATCTTCTCTTATTCTTAAGAAGGAAGAAATGATGTTTTTACAGTTTGCTCCTGCTGAGTTCTGTTTCAGTGGTCCTCAAACTACAGCCTGAAGTCCCCTCTTTTATAGAACACTCAAGCTAAAAATCTTTTTTTTCTTTTAAGGTTTTAGAAACAATCACATCAAAGAAGAATCTAGAACAGAGACTCTAAGTGGCCTCCGAAGCCTGAGATACTGACGAGTCTGTCCGTGCCTGCTCGTCCCCTCTGGGCTCCCTTAGCCTGCTGCGGCCATCCCTCCTGAGGGGCAGGGTGTGGCCATCCGAGAGCTGGGGAGAGCAGGACTCGGTGGGCAGCTCCCTGAGTCCCCACTCAGCATGACCCTCCTGCTCTGCTCTGGGCCTGACTGCTTTAAATGCTCTGGAAGCAAACCTCTGCCTTCCTCCTTGGAAGTGGCTGCCACCCAGACCAGATGGCGGCCAGGACACCAGGTGCCCTGGCCGCTTCCTTTGCACGATTTGTGCTCAGGTACAACAACCACGCAGAAAAGATGCAGATCTGACTCGACTTCCCCAAGAGACCCACCTGTGACCAGTCCCAAAGACAAGAGCCAAGCCAGCGCATGAGCAGCAGCCCCGAGGCCACTGTGCTGTGGGTGAACATGGATTTGGGGACACCGTGAAGGGTGTCAGGAGAACAGCCCTGCACGGGGTGGGGAGGGCAGGTTGCAAAGTACCCTGAAGCAGGTGCACCGGGAATGAGTGGATGGAGCAGGGCACGTGGTCAGCCTGGGCAGATGCCACCCACAGCCTGCACCACTGTGGCACCGCTAGAAGCCCGCACAGTTCGGCTGCTCGCCCCTCGCAATGCTGGCCATGGGCAGTGTCCACCTCGGCCACACTGGTGTGCTCTTCACCCAGGCTTCTACGCTGAACTGCTCTGGTGGTTAACCAAGTTGCTTTTCTTTCACGCGGAACTTCCTGCTGATTATCCCTTTTCAGGGTCCAAATCAAGGTGGAGCTGAACTGTGATGTGCTCTTTTTCTATTTTCTGGAAGAATCTGGGTAATGATGGTATTCTTTTCTTCCTTAATGTTTAAAATAGTTCAACAATGAAACCCCCTGGGTCTTGAGTCTTCTTTGTGGAAGGGTTCGACAGATTCAACTTCTTCAATACGCAGGACTATTCGTATTTTCATTTCCTCTTGTGTCAGTTTGAGTGAGTATTCCTTTTCTTGTCCATTCATCTAAATTGTCAAATTTATCAGCATAATGTTGCCACAGTATCCTCCTGCTACTAATGCTTTTTTTAAAGAGAGTTAATTTTATTTTTTTTTTCATCTGGTTTTGGTGCTGGGGTTCAAACCTGGGTAGAGGGCAAGCGCTCTACCACCGAGCCACCGCTCCAGCCCTCCTGCTACTAACTTTTAATGTAGGCTCTGAGTGGTTTTCCCTTTTCCACTTTTGATACTAGCAGTTTGTGTTTTCTTCCTTTTACTAAATGTTTCAAAGAACCAACTTTTGGCGTTCTCTTTTCTCTACATGTTCGTTTACAATTTCACTGATTTTCTCCTTGCCCCTGACTGCGTTTCTTCCTTCCACTGTCTTTGGTTTGATTTGCGTTGCTTTCTCTTGTTTCCTTCAGTCATTCATTCTCAGCTGCCCTTGTTTTCCACTGTCTTCATTTACGGCTATAACTTTTCCTCTTCGCACTGCTTTGACTGCTAAGGTTCCGGCAGTTTGGATCTTCACAGTTCTCACCCTGATGCAGCTGGCGTAGCTGCGGGTGTTTCAGTCGATCTCTGCGCGATCCTCACACCGGGGCCTCACCGCAGAGCTTGGAGTCCATGAATCTTTGTCTCCCCAGCACTGCAAGCCTACAGCAATCCCACTCTGCTTTCCAGAGCTTTGTGTTTAGTTAAAAACCCTTCCTACCACGGAGCTCCAGACCTTTGCCAACATCTCCGGGGGAAAGCCAGCATGTGTCTCAGGCCCTTCAGGACTCTTGGTTTGTGTGTCAAGCCTCAGTGTTGGCCAAAGCCATTTCAGTTTCTTTTTCCCCAGAAATGTCCCCTGCCTGGGCAGAGCCTGGGTTCTCAGCCTCCCGCAAAACCTGCTCCCAAGGTAACAAATGCCCTGGGGGAAAGCAGTAGATAGAACTTCTTTGTGGTGCCCCTTGGCAAATCTGTGCCTCTTCTAACTCTTTTCTGGTCCTTTAAACAGAGGACTTTTGTTCCACCTGGCCGTGCAAGTTGTTCTCAGAAGAAATGGGAGGCTCACCCCAAGAAACCCATCCAAGTGCTAGTGCTTTTCAAATGGTCTACTGAGGGCCAGAGTGCAGCCTGGCACGCATGAGGCCCTGAGGCCCTGGTTTCCATCCCCAGAACCACAGGCACACATTTTAAAAAAGAAGAAGAAGAAGAAGTCTTTCAAGTGGTTCTTCTATTTTGGCTGCATCTCTACATCAATTTCCAGAGACACCTGGTACCTCCAACTCCGAGCCTTTTGGTGACCTTGCTATAAACCAGACTGCTTCTCAGAGCCAGCTCTCCTGGACCTGCTGAGGCAGCTGCCATTCACCCGTCTGCCACCTGCCTTCCAAAATGCTCTTGCTTTCATCTCCTCTACCGTTTTCTTTGTCCTTAGGGGTATGCCATTAAAAAGAACTGCTTTATTTTTCTTAGTGATATTTTGAAAGGAAGTATACTAAATCAATGTGCTCCATCTGTCTTGTAAACCCAGAAGCCTAGATTTTCTATAGTGAATAAATGTTTCACTTTTATTATGAGAAAATTAACTTTTTAAAAAATGACACTGTAGGGGCTGAAGCAGAGGCTCAGTGGTTACAGCATTTGCCTGGCATGCATAGGACACAGGTTTGAACCCCAGCATCATGTACGTAACACGATGCAGCAATGAAGGTCACATGAAAAACTAAATAAAATTGATTCTCTCTTTCTCTACTACTGTCCCTCTCTCTTTAAAAAAATGACAGTGTAGACTAAATATGAGATGTGTAGCACCTAACATATTAGATTTACAAGATTTGCTGAATGAATAAGTGACACCTGGGTCTGGATTTGGAACCTTGGCTCCACTGTGCTCTCACTGTGTGACCTCAGTTGTGTCACTCATAAGAAGGGACCACAACTCAACTCAGAGGGTGGCACAGGAGACTGCCTGGGATGACACAGGCAAGGCCTGGGGCACTCCGTGGTCTCAATGATAAGCAGTGGCCACCATCATCACCAACGACACTGATCGGATGATAGACAAGCTCCAGCATGTCCCACGGAGAACTGCTCTCTTTCTGACAAGCTGGCCTCTCACTCCAGAGGCCACTCGGGGTTTTGCCTGGAGATGGGCACAGCAGCAGAATTGACAACGGCAGCTTTCATCGCAGCCACCCTATGGATGCTCGCCACCATCCTGGCATTCACCCCGTGTTTTCAGGGGAAGGTGAGGGGTGAGTGGCGAGGTGGAGGGCCCGGTGGATATTAGTTTCCTACTGAGGTAGAAAGAATGACCATGAACTTGCCATCACACTAGATTACACCCAAGTATAATCTCACAGGTCTGTGGCTCCAAAGCCCAGCATGGGTCCCACTGGGCAAAAATCAAGGTCCACTCCACTGTCAGAGCTCCAATTTCTCAAGGCTATGGGACTGAGGCTGTGCTTCTGTGCTGGCCGTCAGCTGGGGTCTGGCTTCCAGAGGCTCTCAATCTCCGCTGCCCTGGCCTCTCCTGGCCTCCATCTTGAGAGCAAGCCATGGCAGGCTCTCCCTCTTTCTTCTTCCATCCAACTATCCAACCCATGTTGCGGACTTGTCTGGTTAGCGCCCAGGGATAACCCAGGGTCATTTTGTCATCTCAGCAAGGCCCTTGATTTTAGTCACATCTGCAGAGACCCTTTGCCATGTGGAGGGACAGTCCCAGGGCCCAGGAACTAGGAACAGATATCTGCTGGGACCAATACCCTGCCCACAACAGGTGGGGACAGCTGAGGAACTGAAGCAACTTTGCAAGTTATCTATGGAAGGTTTCAGTTTTCTGGGCCCAGATGCCAGGCCCCACACCTCCCCTGATCTGGTGTGTAAGCCAGAACCCAGAGAAAGACACGCAACCCACACCTGCAGGTCTCCACACTAGGGTGACCCACCTGGATGAGCTGGGCACTGGGAGTAGCCAGCAGGTGGAGGGTGCAGGAGAGCTTCCGGAAGAAGTGCTCCCCAGCTGCCCCGAGGCCAGCGCCCCTCATCCACTCCAGGAGCTGCTGCAGGCGGGCGCAGGCCTGGACACCTCTGGGCCAGTGGAAGCAACTCAGGGAAGGACCTGGGGAGGGATGGAGGGTGATAGCCAGGCCACCCAGCACAGGGGCCAGGCACCAGGTGTCCCCAGAGCCTGCTCTCTCCCCTCCAGGCCAAGGATGGCACAGCTCAAGGACACATGAGACCCTGCTGTTTCCAAGGCAAATCAGCCTGCTTCCCAGGCCCTCCCTGGGTAGGGAGGATTGCAGGTGGGAGGACAGGAAGGGCTGTGACAGCAATGACTGCAGAGTGCAGATGTCGGCTGGGATGCCCTCCTGCCCACCACCATGCTCCTGCCTGTGCTGGCCACACGGGTGTGCTGTGGGCTCGCTCTGGCTTGGAGCACTCTGTGCCCGCAGCGGCGCCCCTGGCTGGAGGTAACCTGCACCCCGAGCCCTGGCAGGGAGTGGAGGAATGTCCGCTCTGCAAGGCAGCGTCAAAGCTGGAGCCTGTGCGGCTCACTGCATGGTTCCCTCCCGGCTTCTGTCCACGGGATTCGGGGACAGTCAGTGACCTCCCAGTCACTGGGCAGTGCCCTTGCAGGCCTCTCAAGTCAGGGCTCCTGTGGGACACACTCTGGGCCACGTGTCCTACCCCAGGCCACAGCCAGCCTCCCTGCCCACCCCCAGACTCTGCACCACAGGGGTCCCTCGGGCCAGGCCCATTTCCTGCAGGAATGCGGCTCGAGGCCCGTGTGGCCACTCACCCTTGTCCAGGAGCTGGTTGAGGAGCAGTGTGCCCGAGAAGAAGAAGAGGTAGGACAGCATCTGGGAGGCGACCTCCGGGTGCACCTGGAGCTGCCGCAGGAGGTCCAGGGCGGCCTGGTACACGCACACCACACGCCGCAGCTCCTCGGGCAGCGCGGGGGCTGAGCGCCAGCTCTCTCGGCGCTCCATGGGGAATGGGGGGCATTCCAGGAGGCCCGGGAGGCACACGTACAGGCACTAGGGGGTGAGAGAACCCCGACGACCACTTCCAAGGTGCTGGGGCCAGACTGGGAGGCCCCGCCTAGCAAGCTCCCAGCCTGGCCTTGCCAGGGCGACCTGCGGATCAGGCTGCATTTGGGGCCCGGCAGGAGCTGCCTCCTGGAACTGCTGGGCATAGCGACAGGTACAGCGGGCTCAGCTGGGGCTGGCCATGGTGGTCACATGGCACATGCTCCAGTCAAAGGCATGATGGTCCCCAGAGGCACACAGAGGTGGCACTGGTGGGATGGGCTCCAGCAAGAGGAGCTGGAAACACCCTGTGGGTTCCCAGGGGGAAAGCAGCCACCTCCTGGGAAAGCCGCTCACCATGCCCTTGAAGCAGCCTACACATTCTCAGGGCTCAGGGGACCTGTGGCAGCACTACCAGTACCAGCCAGGGTCAAGGTGACAACACAAGACCACTCATGCCTTGCCACTGTCACCCCCAAAACACTGGCAGGCAAAGGTGTGTTTCAGCAGAAGGGAGTGGGCACCAGGTGAGGCCAGGTCTCCTGCTTGGCAAGGAGGGGCGACCAGGCGATGAGGGGTGAGCCCACTTCATCCCTGCTGAGGCTGCGCTCGCCACAGTCCCTTCCCCAGTGCCCCAAAGCTGCCCTAGGAGAGCCCCTGGCACAGCAGCAGCTGCACCCTGGGCGGTGCCCACGCACCTTGGAGAGGTAGTACACGCACTGCTGGAAGGCGTACAGCACCACCTCCTCCAGCGCCGCCATGGCCTCCTCGCTCGCCGTCAACGTGCAGGAGAACAGCGACTCCTTGGAGCCTGTGGGAGAACAGCCCGGGTCACCCCAGGCTCAGGGTTCCCAGGGCCCACCAGGGCAGCAGTGATAGCCCATCTGCCCGGGTCCTCCAGGGTGCTCTCCAGCGCACCCACCTGGCCCTAGGTATGAGATAAACCAGCACAGCACCTTGGTAGAGGCTGACCCACCTATGTGCCACCTTGAACTGGCAGCACCACCTGGGGACACAGCCGGAGTCAGACACACGAATCCAGATGGTGGAGAGAGTGGGAGGGAGCCTGACTACACTGCACACTCTTCATCCCTCTCCCCGTGCCACTAACAAAACCTCCCACTGCAGACCCAGGCCCCTGTGTCGCCTCTCATGGGAACACAGGGTGAGGAACCCCAGCAGCAGCTTGGGGAGACCTTTGCACCACGGAGTCAGGATGATCAAGACCCCAGCACCAGGTGCCCCTCAGCACTGCTGCACACCAGTGCCGCCCAGTGTGGAAGCCAGCAAGGCAGGTGAGAGCCCGGTGGAGCGCCAGGCCTTCCACCTGTGCCAGGCCTCCTGTGGCCAGGCTTGTCTGAGATCCAGAGCCACTGTCCTCCCTAGAGACAGGGCACAAGTGGCGGGAAGAGGGCATGGGCTGTGGAATGACGAGAGGACCGGGCAGGGCTCTGCTGCATGGGGCCAGGGAGCGGGCTCCACCGTGCGCCTGGCCACACATGCGTCTGAGGCCCCTCCACAAGGATACTCGGTGCCCACCAAGCCTCTGTGAGGAGAGGCCCCCGCGAGCAGGCACCTGAGCAAACCCACTCCCACCTGCTACAGGGACGGGCACCCAGCCACAGCTGCAGAGCCAGCAGGCATCCAGAAAGGGTGCAAAGGGTGCCAGGCCAACGAAGCCTCCTGGTTAGAGCTTGGACAAAAGGATCAGGATGACAAAGGCAATCCTGCCAGCTCCCAGGACGTGACCTCTGGGGTTTCCAACTCTTCCCACTTCCTGAAGGTCAGTGGGGGCATGTGGCCTCTGACCTCTCCCCTCTGTCTGCTGTGAGTTTTCCTGAGTCAGCACCTGCTATGCTCACCCAGACCCAGGTCACATGGTAGGGCCAGACATGGGCTCACTGCCCCGGTGCCCATCACCAGGCAGAGTGACACCCAGGTGCTGAGAAAGTGTCCCCTGCACCGAAGGCAACTCCTCCCAGGACCAGCAGCCAGGGACGATCCCTGTGTCAGGCTCCCCAGGTTGCCTAACAGCACCTCTGAGCGCGACCTGAGCGCCACACGGGAAGGGCATCAGCAGGGGACCTGCAGGTCAGGAAGGTGGGCTGCCAGGTCCTGAGCCAGCTCTTCCTGCTGGAGCCCAAACCAGAGGGACCTCCTGTCCACAGCCCCCAACCCAGCCCTGCCACATGGCACGCAGAAAGCAGTGAGCCCTGGAAGACCACTGACGGCTGCCAGCCCTCATCTCAGAACTGCGGCCTCAGCGGCAAGAGGGGCCTCAGGGGAGATGAGAATGAAGCTGGATCGGGTCTGCTGCAGAGGGGCAAGGGCCGCAGGCTGCAGGCACCCTGGGTGAGCCTGGGCTGGCAGGCGGCCGGTGCAAGGGCCCCCTGCTCTAGAGCCCCGGCTCCTGCAGTCATTACGTCACATTCAAGACGATCTGCTCTCATCCAGGGCACGGCAGACAAGGCCCCTCCCCAGAGTCCAGCTAGCTTTCATGATCACCTGAGGGGACAAGGGACAAGGTCACAGCAGAGAGCGCCCACTAGGACTCGGAAAGATCCATGTCAAGGGCCAACATTTCCTTCCATGCATCCACAGAAGGTCAGGTTCCAAGGCCCTGGGGGTCCCACAGACATGAAAAGTCCCACCTCCCCCATACCATGAAGCAGACGATGAGAAAATCCCCTCTGCTTCACCCCTCCCCACACACTGTGACACCAGAGCCCGGCCCACACAGTCAGACAGGCCTGGCCCTGCACATACCCAGCCTGCACAGTTCCCAGGCACCTGGTCCACCCTGGTCTTGCAGCCCCGCCCCCTCCCCTGAGATGGGCGGAGCCTCTGAAGCAGCGCAGGAGCCTGTCCTGAAAACTGGACCTCTTCATGGCCACTGTGCAGATGCCCCAATCCTTCATCCCGACCACCAACAGCCCTCCTCTCAGGAAATCTACCCCACAAGGAAGGCACCAGGAGCCACCGCGGGTCCCCAGCACCAGGGGGTGCAGTGTGCCCAGGATCTCATACTACTTTGACTTCTCAGGGCTCTTCCTTCTGGTGTCCGCGGCTGCTTCCAGGATGACACAGAAGTGTCTGGCAGACAAAGCCTACACAGGCAATTGGCAGGCCTGCCATGCCAAATGCCTGGCCTGTGTGTCCCTCCCAGCTCAGAGAGGCCCAATAGCGGCTCCCAACATGCCTCTGCAGCAGCCTGGACCCTCAGAGGCAGGGCCACCAAGCTGCACCCATCCAGAGCCCCTCCCACACCTGAGATATCCCAAGGGCCCCACAGACATGAAGGACTGAGCAGCTTTATTTCTGTCACAGTAGAGGAAAGCTGTGCGGGGCCACTTCTGGGCCACCCCTGTGAGGCTCTGGCCCCAAGCACTCTTCCTTGGTGCTTGGTCAACACTTCGGTACTACGTCAGGACAGTCCTGCACATCCAGGGCCAGCCAGGCCATCTCCAGCCCTGCAGAGCCCACGGCAGACACACCAGATGAAATCCTGTGGGCCTCGAGGCCTGGTCCCAATGCCACCTCCTTCTCAGAGCCCTCCGTGGACAACCTTGGCCAGAATCACCTCTCTCTGTTTTCAGAACACTTCTTGCTATATTTCATAATCCTAAAATGCACATTTCTCAGTTTAATTTCTGAGACTGGTACCATCTACACTTTTACATCCCCTGCTGGCAATACGCTTACTTTCTGAAGTCATGGTGCATCTCGGATCCTCACATCCGGTGATGATGCATCTGGCTCTCCCCTACCAAGTGACCTGTGCACCCCAGCCTCCCTGCAAGTACAGCAGGGCAGGGCTGCAAGGTGGCTCCATTCAAAGGAGCAAGAAACGACAGGACCGACAGAGCACCAACGTGCTGTGCGTCCCAACCCCCAGCGCTGGTCTCTGAGGCAGTGCCCACACAGCTGGCACAGCCCAGCTGGAAGCCCAGGAAGCCCCAACGTGGCTCCATCCCTGTGGCTGTGGCCAATCGTGCCTGGGGACCGCACCCTGCCTGGGTATGCCAGTGCAGCCCGGAGCAGCCAGCGTACCTGTGACGTCCAGCTCCTCCTCCATGCTCTGCATGTAAATTGGGCATTTCTGCTGCATGAAGTACAGGAGCTCGATGGAGTTGGACATCCAGAAGAGAATGTGCTGCAGGTCTGGAACCAGGTCGGCCATGGTGAAGCTGGCCCAGGAGATGGGCTCCTGGCTACCGAGAAGAAAGACTGGGTTACACTCCACCCGCGACCCCGGCGCAGGCTGCTGCTTGGGCGCAGGACGACGTCTGGCCTCATGGGACACTAACCAAAACAACTATTCTGTCAGCCTAGTGACTCAGGCAGGGAGGTCTGGAACTATGTGTGTATCCACTCCACTTCTGCCCGCGGGGTGGACAGAGGCTCCTACAAACCTCGTGGGGAGGACAGTCAGTTGCTACAGTCACTGGTACTGTGAACTTTCAGGCTTCTCTTTTGAAATAAGATAGTACGATGGCCATGGAGCTAAGGAGAGCATGTGGGCGCTGCATGCGCATGGAGGGGGATGAGGCCCCGTTTCCAGAACAAGGAACACGTGCTTGCTGTGTTATTTAAGAACAAGAAACAGAGGCTGGAGCTGTGGCTTGGTGGTTACAGCACTTGCCCTGCATGCACGAGTACGCAGGTTCAAACCCCAGCACCCATGTACACAACTAAGTGTCAGAGCAGCGAAAGCCATGTGGAAAAACTCAATAAAAGTTGATTTTTAAAAAAAAAATACAAGAAACAGGCACTAACACACATGATTTTTAACAAGATGATTACCACAGGAAACAATAATAGAAGTTGGGGAGATGCACAAATATTAGCTGAATTCTACTTTATCCGAGCAGGAAGTCAGGAGAGGATTGTGAAGTAGATGAATCAAGAGACCGCAATCAGAGCACGTTCTTTGGAGATTTGGAGGTAATCGTCAGAAAACCCAAGAGCGGACAGTAACCAGTCACCTCTGAGATCTGCAGAGGAGCAGGGGACCCGGTTCCCACCATGAACCTCCCTGCAGTTTGGCGCTTTGTCCACAGGGGGCGCTATTACTCTGGCTAAATGAAGTAGAAGCTACTGCACCCACCCAGCCAGGAACCAGACGCCAGACCCTGGGGAGGCCCTGGGGCAGGGAGCCCCCCCCCCCCCGCCCGCCAAGGGCAGCCCAGAAGGGACAGGGGCATCTTCCCTCCCATACCTGCCACCTCTCAGCTCAGTGCTCTCTTTTCAGTGATGGTGGCAAGGTCAGAGGTACCTGCCTCCTTCATTAGCACTCTATAGCCAGGCTGGCTTTCCCAAGCTAGAGCCACCCAGCCATCTCTCCTGTGTCTCTTGGGCACCAGCCCCAGGAAGTGTGTCACCTGTCCTCTGTGTAATGTGTGACTTGAAACTTCCTTTTATTGTCACTGTCCTGAACAATTCCTCATTTTAAAATGCCAGCACATCTTCCTCATGTCCTC
The DNA here is from genome assembly GCA_004027875.1 of Aplodontia rufa. NCBI lineage: Eukaryota > Metazoa > Chordata > Mammalia > Rodentia > Aplodontiidae > Aplodontia > Aplodontia rufa. Next base: position 17,252 of record PVKS010009661.1, read on the forward strand.
ATCTTGCCACACCAGCCCAGAATTAAGCCCTTGAACAGGCTGCGTGGGCCACCTGGGGTCCCAGCAGTTCAGGAAGATACAAGCTCAGGACTTCCACAATCCCCCCTGCTGAGCATCCAAGCAGGTGTGCAGCCCTGGAGCCCCGACCAGACCTGGGGATTCATTTGCAGACAGATCACCACCCAGATCTTTCTTGGCCTGGTCTGGGGTGAAGAGGGCACCCCTGCTGCCTGATACCCACCTTGTACCCCTCACCGAGGATCCAGGTGGCATCCTGTGCACAGTCCCTGCCTGGGCCTGGAGGGTATCGGGATGAGGCCATCAGAGGGACCCAAGGGTGGTAGCACCTGGTGTTTGATGTCTGCTCACAGCCCAGGGATCTGGCAGAATATGTGGTGCCCACTGAGGTTGCTGCCGGGACCATGTAGGGCTGGACTGGGCTGTGAGGTCACGGCAGGGCCAGGTTTGTTTTTTCTCCCTAGTCTGAGATTCTTCCCAGGGCCTGAAGTTCCCCTTACTCTCTCTGATGTAATTCACTTTTGTTTTCCACAAGCGAGGCTGACATCTCTGTCCTGCTCTTGGGAGGGGATCAGACTGGCTTAGGTGGTCCCTCCTCGCTTCCGCGGCCTGCAGGGTTGCTGTGGCCTTCTCGCTTCTCTCGCACAGCATCAGCTCCTGCTCCTTGTCCATTCTCCTTAACAGCTTGAGTTACACATCCGTACGCAGACAGCCCACAGCACAGCCATTTAGAAAGGATCCATTTGCTTTCAACATTTATTACCCTTCTCAGTTTCACCCTAAGAAACAAGCCGCCAGGCACTGCCACCCGGAGCTGCAGTATGAAACCCAGGCAAGGGCAGCAGAGTGCCCACCACCCGCCAGCTGGGCCATGCGCTATGGCTCCATCTGAGTCGGCCACAAGGAGACCTGGTCCTTCCTGCACAGCCTATGTGGACAAGGGGCAAGAGAGGCTGGTGGCAAAGAAAGACCCCACATAGGCCAAGAGCAGGTTCCTCTGGAACCCAGGGACAAGGCTAAAGTCCCGTGTGGCGGAAGCACAGCTGGAGGTGAGGTCCACAGGAGGCCGCTGGGTGGGGCTGGGGGCTCCGCAGCTGGCACCAGTGCCCACAGGAGGCAGGCAAGGCATCCCACACAGCGGTGGGAAGGCAGACAGCAAATGTGGTGGCCAAAAACTGGACACACCCTGCCTGTCCATCAGAAGGCGCAGTGGGGGTGTGGTGCACCACAGAAGGGCAGATGCAGTCACTGCGCTGACCCGGCGGTCAGTCGCAAAGCAAGAGGAATCACAACAGCTCACAGGGTGGAAGGGAGGGAGGAAGGGAAGTGGCAAATGTCACAGGCGCCCAGCTGCCTCAGGGCCTGGGGAGGGGTCTGGGGGGCAGTGGGTGCGGGACTTCCTGTTATGGCAGCTGAGTACTGCGGGGCGTCTTCAGGAGAGAGCACATTCCTGTCATGTTTGTGCAACAAACGAATCCTGCTGGAGGACTAGGTGGGGACAGGAACAGCCGAGGAAGACTGGACAGCACTGGGATCGCAGTGGGGTGGACAGGCATGGGGCACCAGGAGATGACCAGGGCGGGAACTGGCAAGGTGGCAGCCCAGCAGAGCCACCAATGCCAGATTGAGAAAAGGTGACAAAGGTAGAGAGAGAGGGGACAGGGGTTTCCTGGGGTAGGACGTGTAAGGGGCAGGCAAAGGGCAGAAGGCGGAGAGAGAAGATGGGGGTCGGGCAAGGCAGGGGAGGCAGCAAGAGGGGGCCCAGCAAGGAAGGTCCAAGGCCAAGGCCGCCGACCTCAGGACAGCAGGTGGAGGAGGACTGAAGCTGCTTGCCCAGCAGCACATGGGAGCACAGCTCGAAGAAGCAGATGCCTCCCAGATCCTCAGCTCAGGCTCCTGGACGGGGGACAGACGGTGCAGGCTGGGGGTGCTCAGGGAACAAGGCAGACAGAAATCAGAGGTAGCAATGCGACCAGAGGCCCAGAGTCAAAAACAGGCAAGAGGGAGGGAAGAGCAGGGAGGCCATGGAGGCAGCAGACAGGCTGCCGGGGCTGTCCTCTCCCAGGTGCCGAGGTGGACTCTAGAGGTCGCCAGAGCGCTGCGTGCCTCCTAGGGCACAGCTGCAGCTGAGGTGCCACACAGGGAGGGTGCGGGGTCATACTGCCGCCTCCCTGAGCACAGCACTGTGGGTGCTCTGTGACGCCCAGCGCATCTGCCACCTGACTTTCCTGAATCATTCTGAACCCAAACACATCTGCCGCAGAGATTTGGGGTGAAGGACTGTGGGCCGAAGGTGACCTACGCAAACCACCTATTACATGGGGACATCTGACACTCTGGCAGAATGACAAACTGTCGGGCACCACTAGGAGCCAGGAGAGTGTCCCTCTGAGCATGATGGAGGCATGAGGGTGACCGTGTGAGGAGTGGGGGAAGCTAGGCCACGTGGGAAGCTGACCTTCAGGTCGGACCCCAAGCTCTTAACACACCAAGAGCCAACCCCGCAGACAACCTGCGACCTCAGATGGGAAGCCGTCTACGAAGAGTCGCCCAGAGCCAGGGCTCCGCACGCAGGCAAGGACACAGTATGGACAAGTCCACGGGGCCCTCTGCTTGTCCAACCTTGGGCAGAGCGGGAGGGAATGAAAAGCCACTCACAGGAGTACCCTGGGCCTACACGGCACGTCAGTGCACACGGCCAGCAGAGAGCAAGGAACAGCCCGGAAATGACAGCAAGAGGCCCGGAGCTGCAGGACCCAGGCCCAGGACAGCAGGGGACCTCCACACCCGGTGCACACTTGTCACGCAGAAGCCCACACTGACCTCACTGCGAGTGGCCAGGGGAAGGGTGGGTGGCTCTGACACTAACACCACAAGGACACATGACATGAGGTCATGCAGCATTATATGCCAAGGGACTAAAAAGATAAAAGAAAGAATGCAAACACTGACTGAACGAGGCATGCTTAATTTAAAAGGAGGAAAAAAGAACTGACTAAATTAAAAAGAAACCCAATGAAAGCCTTGGACTTTTAAAAAATAAAATCGCTAAAATGTAAACCAGTAGATCAGAGTCGATGAGAGGACAAGTGAATCAAGAGCCAGAGATGCAACGGGGTGATGCCCCTGGGGAGCAGGGAGAGCCCAGCAGAGCCGTCACACCGGGAACGGATGCAGGCTTCCAAAAACTGAAGGCAGCGATTCCCACACCAAAGGTGGCCCCATAACTCCACAGGAGAAACAAACAGACCAGACCAGAAACACTGCGCTTAAAACGCAGTGTGGACAAAAGAGGAAGCGAACACAAAGGAACACAATGAGACCCAGGCAAGACCTCTCAACAAGACAGGAGGCTCAGAGCTGCAGGAACCAACAGCGCCAACCTCCTCCCTGAGAGCCGAGCAGATGGAAACGTTTCCAACACCAAGTCCAAGGGGCTGGCCACCATGGAGCTGCGCTCAGGATGACTTCAGTCCCAAGGGAACATTCTGGAATGAGGGAGCGGCACAAGAAGTCACGACGAGGAGAAAAACACTGGTAAGCAAAAGCACGTGGGTGAATCAGGATAAAGATTATAAATGCAAATAAAAACAAAGGACACGTGGGAGATAGCTGAGCTGACACAACATGAAGCTCAGCGGACACAGGAACAACCTGAAGGCCAGGTGGGATGGGAGCCAAAGCATCCTAAGACCTCACATCACGTTCAGTAGAAAGAGATGTCGATGTTTTCAGACTAAGTCTGAAACCCGCAGCGGGTGTCTACAATCTGACAGACTGGAAAGTATAAAAAAGAAAGAGGAACCACAGTGGAGATCGCAAAAATACATCCACGACTTCCATCACTGCAATAAACGTAAACGGGTGAAACCCGTGCATAACGGACAAAGATGAGCAGACTGCACAAACGATCACTTTCAAAATCAAAAGGACGCAGAAAGGTTCCAAGAAAGAAATTAAAGAAACTTACGATGCGAACAGCAAACACATGAAAAGTGATATGGTGTTAACACCAGGGGAAAGGCACTGAGAACTGCTGGGGAAAGGGGGACCTGGCTTTAAGAGTAACAAATTTAGTTTTTATTTTTATTTTTTTTTAAATAGAGAGGGACAGTGAGAGAGAAAAAGAGAGAAACAACTTTATTTAGTTTTTCACATGGCCTTAGTTGCTCCAACACTCACTTGTGTGCGTGGTGCTGGGGTTTGAACCCAGGTCCTCGTGCTTGCCAGGCAAGCGCCGAAACCGCTGAGCCGCCACCCCAGCCCCAGGAGCAACAAATTTAAAGGATGCCCTCGAAGCTATACTTTGCAAAGTACAAACAAAAATAAAACAAAGCCAATAATTTTTAAAAGAAACTTAGAAATCCACAACAACAAAGGGAAATGTTAACTTAGTCTTCCCAAAATCAAAAAGTTTCAGCTGACAAAAAGTTAGTATGTAATAAAATTAAACAGACAAATGTAATCTCACAGACATAGGCTGAACTTTAGACAAAAAACATTCTTTGGGACTGGAGTAGTGGCTCCATGGTATTATGTTTGCCTGACGTGTCCCCCCAGCACCATGTACACAACTAAGTGTCAGAGCAACAGAAACCAGATGAAAAACTAAATAAAATTTATTCTCTCTCTCCCACACACACTCTCCCTCTCTCTCTTAAAAAAAAAAGAGATATAGGGCTGGAGCAGTGGCTTGGAGGTTATGGCGTTTGCCTGGCATGCACAAGTACATGGGTTCAAACCCCAGCACCACATACACAACTAAGTGTCAGAGCAACGAATCAATAAAAATTGATTCTTTCTCTGTCTCTCTTACTGTCATTCTGTCTTTAAAAAAGAAATATGTATATATACTCTTCAAAGTGCAAATAAAATGCTTGCAAAAATCTATCACAAACTAGCCAACAAAGAATTCTGAACAAAACAAACACAAACGAAAAAAACCAAAGTCTTATAAACTACATTTTCTTACCATACTGTAATAAAATTAAAAATAAAAACTTCCAAAACAATTCATGAATTAAAGAAGAAATTAAATAAAAATGATGCAGGAGTAAGTAAATAAAGAGTGGTTCCACACAAGAAAATCTAACAGTGCAAACTTCAAGTTACCAGACAAAAGGGAAGAGGAGGATGGCAGATGCAGGCAGGTGTCTGGTGGACTCCACCTGCCAATCACATTAAAAAGAAAGAGCAGAGATCCAAAGCAAGATGTGGATGGTGCTAAACCCAGGTGGGGTGCACGGTGACTGGCAGCATATCTTGACGGCTCTGTATTTTGGAAGTGTTTCATAGTTTTTAAAAGAAAAAAAAAGCCATGGGCATGTATTGGGGATGGAAATAGAACTGCATTTAGTCCCTGATGATGAGCATCTGAAGCACAGCAGAATGGGCAGGCTGCAGGGAAGGCCTGGCTCTCCCTTTCAGTAGGGAAACTGAGTCCACCCCACATCCACTTCAGACCAAGGGTGCTGGGGGCCTCAGGCCGCCCACAGACAGGCACTGATTCAGATGGTTCCAGGCGAACCTGCTGGGCAGGCTCCTGCCACCTCGGTGCCCCTTAACACTCTGGGTCGCTGGAGAGGCCCCACACCCAGCTGTCCCTGTCCCAACTCCTGCCAAACTCCCCTCACAGAAACCAGCAGAACTGCCACGGGACCTACGCCTTGGTTGCCTTCCTGCCATCCCAGTGCTGCCTCAGGCTGGGTTCTACAGAAGGCAGTGCCTGGGTCCCCACACAGCTCCAGACTCCAGAGGCTGTGACTCCCACTCAGTGCATCAGCTGCGTCTTGCTCTGGCTTCTGACATTGTCAGGAGCCAGGGAGTGGGTATGTGCAAGCGAGTGCACCCTGAGCTCCGCCCCACCTGGGCTGGATGGTGAGGACGTGTGGGACCCCTGCCCTGAGGCTTCTGTGTGAGTGCCCTTAGGAGCGTGTGATATTGGCTGTAGGACCCCCAGAGCGCATGCTCGCAAACACACATGGCAATAACAAGCTCTATCTAGTTCTGAGAGGGAGGCATGAGCAGGACTGAGGCTGGCCTCTGCCATGCTGCAGACTTAACCAGCATGTGGAGCCCCTGGGGGCCCTGCTCCGTCCCCTCCCTGAATGCCCTTGAGACCACCTTTGACTCGCCTTTCAGTGTTACCAGGTAGGCAGGGCTCTTGGGTGACTTTGTTAGGAACTTCACCTGTGTGTGCACAGGATGGTGTCACAGGTGGTTCTGGGGACTGTCCTTCACATGGCTTTTAGGTTCGACTACACAGACAGCAAGGGCTGCAGTTCAAAGACCTTTGCATGACACTGTCCACTGTATACATGCAGGGCACTGTCACCCTTACAGACTGCCTGGAAGGGGCACTGCTTTGGGGCATCCACACACTGGGGCTGCACCGCTGTTAGACAATCCAGATGGCTCTGCTGAGGCCCACCAGTAGGACAGGGTGGAGACTTCCTCCTACGGAACTGGGTCTTGGAGACAGCAACCTCACACTGAGGGTCACATTTTTCCTGCAGGGGGGAGTCTACCCTGGCAATGGGTTGGGAGTAGAGCAGGGAAGCAGGACACCCAGAGCTTCTCAGGGGAGGGATGAAAGAAATGGACGGGGCTGCTCTGAGATGGAAGGGCGGATGGAAGCCCAGAGCTGACTGCCACCCAGGCGTCTGGAGGCTCCTTGGGACCTGGCTCCCCTGCCTCTGAGAGACAGAGAGAGGAGCTGGGCCATACTTACAGCTGCGCCTGCTTCTCTGCCAGCTCTTTGGTTTTCTCCTACAAGGAAAAGGAGAGAGAGAAAGAAACAGGATAGCGGGGATACATCCAAATACACATGACTCCGTCTCCACAAATATGCGGCACTGTCCCAGGCTTCTGTGCCAGCTGTGCTGATGACTTATGCTCAGTAATGTTGGAAAGAACTTTTTCCACTGACTAGCTGCCTTCCCGTTCCATTACTGAATATGACCCACACTCTTCCCACAACAGAAACAGCCCACAGCCCTCCAGCTCACACACCGCTCATTTAAAATCTGTAGACAGCCAGACACTTCACAAATACCAGAATGTGTAATGCAACACTTGCTATTACACTTAATGCATGCATTGTAGCATGCCAGCCACAGTAATAACAGGCAGATGCAAATGTGCCCGAATATTTACAAATCCACGTAAACGGCCCCTCAGGGAGCAGGCTTAGCTAACATCTTCTGTGCCGTCCTCTTAATCAAGGAATCGTTCCCACTTTGGTAGCAAACCAGGATCAGTTAAATGGAACCCTGGTTGCTGGCTCGGTCCTCATGCTGCGTTCCTGTAAGATGTGCACATCTATCTGCCTATCTGTAGAATAAGACGTGAGAGGACAAGGGAGTGGCACTAGGAGCTGCTTGCAAGAGCTGGAGGAAATTCACAGCAGGTGCGAGGTGCCATGGGGCACAGGGAAACCTGGGTTTGGGCACCTGTCTGTGAGCTCAAGATGCCACAGCAGCAGCTCCTGTCTGCCAGCCTCAGTCTGCAAGCTTGTGAAACGCAGCAGGAGTGAACCAGGAGCCATGGGTGACGCCCACTCTCCGCCTGCCACTGCGCCCCTCGTCAAGTGACTCATTCCCTCCTGGCCTCAGTGTCCTCGCCTGTGCTGTGGAATCCACCCAGCGAGGGTGGCTGTGAGAATTAATCTGGTTTGCAGGTGAGTCCCCGGCACAGAGCACCCTAAGGAAGTGACAGCAACACTTCGAGGTTCCCCCAGCCCCATCACAAAACTCCACGCAGGGCTCACGGTCATGCTGTGGAGCCCCGTACCAAATTCCAAGCTGGCAATCCAGGGGGACTTGGCTGGACACCGGACACCTGAATTACACACCCACAATGCCTACGGGTCTCTCGTATGAGCTGCTGGATGGGATGGCCTGTCAGGCTGATGCTTTCAAAAGGTTACATGGATTTTAAAAGTGGATTTTTTTTTTTTTTTTTTTACTGGGGATGAACCCAGGACGCTTGACCACTGAGCCACATCCCAAACACTTTTTTTTTTTAAGACAGGGTCTCACTAAGTTGCTTAGGGCCTCACTAGCTTGCTATGGCTGGCTCTGAACTCGTGGTCCTCCTGCCTCAGCCTCCTGAGTCATGGTGCTTACAGGTGTGTGACACCGTTTCCAGTGGACTTCAAGGTCTCCCTTTCCCACATGTGTGTGGGATAAGCCTGGCCAAAATTAGCAAACTCTGAACAACTTTGAGCAACTATAAGCCATCCTTTGAGCTGCTGGGAATGGGGTCATGGTAGAGTAGGGACTGACAGGAAGGTGAGACTGTGGGACACACCCAGGCAGCCTTCTCCAGGGCTTTCTCAGTCCAGTGGGGTGGCAAGTCCAAGTTAATCCACCAGGGCCAAGCCTGGAGTCCGCAAGGAGCAGAGGCCCGGAGTGCTGCTGAACATCCCTCGGTGCCCAGCACAAGGCCTGCAGGGAGGAATTCTGCCCACAGGACTGCAGGGGCCCAGGTGAGACACCCTGGCCTGGACGAAAGTTTGTCAGTGCACAGAAGCTGACTGGCCCTGCATCCTCACCACCAAGCGAGAGGGGCTCACAGAGGGGACGGCTCGTGTGGGAAGCAGCACACCTGTCCCAGAGGAAAGCACCAGCCAGAGCCTGTGGGCAGGGGCTTGTGAGCGCCCAATGCCCCCTGGGCCCTCAGGGCTCTGGTGTGTGTCTCATTTCCAGGCCTGTGACGGCACCAGGTCAGGCTGGAGCAAGGGGAGGGACAAAGCTCGGAAGCAATGGCCGACTCCGCAGCACACTGAAGCCTGAAATGTTGAGTCCAGCTGCGGGGGTTTGGGGGAGCCGGGAAGCCTGGCACCACCATGGGGCGTTGGAGAGGAGTTGCGCCTTCCACCTATGCAGGCTGCCCCGCGGACACGCTGCACCGGGTCTGCCGCCCCTGCACTCACCCAGACTGTCTCGCGGATGCTCCTGGCTATCTTGAGCAGGAGCTGTCCAAAAGTGCCTGGCTCGAAGTGGGCTGCCGAGTGCTGGATGCAGAGGCAGAGGAGGAAGGCAGGCGTCAGCTTGTAGTCGTCACCCCCGGGCTCAATCAGAGTCATGATTCTCTGCAGCAGGGCATCCTCCAGGTCAGGCTCGAATTCCAGGAGGAGCTGCCGCCGCCGCGGCACAACGGCAGGCATGGAGGAGGCAGCGTCCCCGGCTCTGAGCACCGTGCCGCACATCCTGCAGTTCTGTGGCACAGCGCAGAGCCGGGCCAGAGCCCCAGCAGACAGCGGCTGGGCCTGCGCTGGGTCCTTGAACAGCAGGATGTAGTAGAGGCCCAGGGAGAGCAGATCTCCGTGCTGCAGCTCCACGGTGCTCCGCCCCACCTCCTTGAAGTTGACTGAGATGGGTGCCCCAGGGATGGGCTCCAGCAGCAGGGTGGCTGCCTGGCCACCAGGAGGCTGGTGCCGGCGAATGGTGCAGTGCAGGGGCAGGATGTCCGGGGCCGACAGGCTGATGCTGGGCTTGCTGGAGGGCGTGCGCTGGCCCACTGTGTGCCGCTCACGGTTGAGCATGTACACCAGGCTGTCCTGAAACACAGACACCTGACTCATGGGTGGGACACTACCTGGCAACACTAGCAAAGGACAAAAAAGAGAAAGAACAGGTGTCCCAGTCTCTATGGCTGGGACTGCTGTCCCCGGGGTGCTCCAAGTCCTGGCCACTCACACCAGAGATACCAGCACTAGATAGCCCACCCCTGGCCACCAAGCCTGTCCTGGGAAGGTGGTTTCCCCAAGGAGCCTCAGTGGTACACAGAGGGCCAGGAGGTACTCTGCCACCAAGAGCCTCCTCCCAGCCAGAGGGACTGCAGTCACACGGGTTCACAACCACCTTGGCTAGAGGCACTGGCCAGACTTGAGTCCCTGGATGGTGCGAGGGGCCATAAGTGTCAGGAGGGGTGGCTCACATGCTGCTGGCTGTAACCCTGCAGGAGAAGCAGGTGTGGGGACTGGTACAAGGAGTCACACATGGTGTCCTGGCCGGGCTCCTCAGCACCCTGGGCAGCGTCAGGCAGAGTGGTGGCCGGGCTCAGGCTGGTCTCACTGACGGTGCGGCGCAGCTGGGGAGGCGGAGAGCTCCGGGCAGCACCCAGGGCCAAGGCCGGGGTTCCCTTGGCGCGGACCCGCTGCAGCCTCCGGGCTTGGGCATTTATCCCTGCAACAGAATCAGTGCAGCTCAACAGGCAGCAGCCTGATTGAGGCTCTCTCCCAGGTCCTTCTGCATTCAACTCTCCTATGCCACTCCTGACCCCCGTCACTGTTCCATCAAAGCAGGTCTGCAGGAGGCTGAAGGTCTCCGTCCACTGCTGGTGTCCTCTGAAAGGACAGGCAATGCCTCGGAACCTCAAGGCACCCCCAGAAAAGCAGTCCCCAGGGTAGTTGGGAATCTAGCACCCCAACCCAAGTCCTGGGTTCAGTGGGAACAACACCTGCCCTACAGGAGCTCAGTGACACATGACCTGCTGCACTGTGGGTCTTGGTACCAAGTATACCAAACACTCCTCCCACCAAAGCACTGGCTCCTCTCAGGTCATCATGTCACCCCAGAGCCCCGCCCTGTCCACCCACCTGTCCTGTCCTCCAGCCCCCGGTGCGTAAGGTTATACTGCCCCAGGTGAAGTGTTCCAACTAGGTGAGACGCAGCTGGTCACTGTCCCTAACTGTACAAGGGGGGGGTCAACTCACCACAGTGCCCTGTGGGTGGCTTCTGAACAGCATGACTGCCACCTTCCCAAGGCCACCCCGGACACCACCAGCCAAAGCAAGCACATACACAGACACACAAATATATGCACACTCACACACTCACACATCGACTCTGCATTACATACTCACAGGTGCAACCTAAAGACAAACACAAACATGGGTGTATAGACACCCATGAATACACACACAGACACACACACACACACACATGAACACACAGCCCGGAAACAACACACATCCCCTAAAAGACCTTTAAAATCTCATGCTCACAAACACAGGAAGCGCTCTCCAAACTGCCGCTGCTGGGAAAGCTGACAAGCAGGATGGATGGAGCCCAGGAGACCTGAGACCCCTCCACATTCCCAGCTGGCCCTGACGCTTTCTTCCCCAAGCCTCTGCTGAGTCCCCTCCAGCCCTGTCCCCGTCTGTCTGTGGCATCCTTTTCTCCAACCATTCCCAACAGAACAAAAGGCAAAGGAAGGGAGGCTTGCGAGAGCAGCCAGCGGGTGCGCGCCTTACCAGGAGCTGGCAGCCGAGCCCTGGCCTTCTGGAAGGAAGGCCGCCTGCGCATCTGCAGCCCGCGGGGGGCCGGGGCTGCAGGGAGGCCACTAGCCACTAGCCGCAGTGCTGCGAGGCTGCTCCTGCCTGCTGCAGAGCCCAGCCCAGCCAAGCAGGGAGCAGCGCAGGTGCCCAGCAGGTGGGGTCCGAGCCCCAGCCTGTCCCACCTGCCACACTCGCTGCAAGAACAGCAGAAACCCACCTCCTGCCCTCACTGCACGACCTTGAGGCCATATCTGAGAAAAGAACAAAGCAGTTCAAAATGATGCTCCAGGTTCAGTCTTAAGCAGCAAGCCAAGAATGGGGCCTCTCCTCTGGGCTTCCCAGGGTCTCCCAGAGGGTCCCAGCCCCGATAGATGGATCGGCACACAGGATGTTCCAGACCAGTGTCCCCTAGGGCTGCTGACCCACCCAGAAGGCGCATAGCTGACCGGACCTTGCTCTTCTAGGCAAGGAGTGGCACTCCCCTCTCAGATGACTCCCAGGGCTGGGCTCTCAGTTCCACCCACCGTCTGACCGACCTGCACAAGGGATCTGATGCTGCCCCAGGCCCCACTCCAAGGTCTGCATCCTTGGTTCTGGATGGCTCAAGGCTCCAGCCAGAGGGCCAGGCTTTCGCTGTAGGCAGCAGCGGCTGTGACCATACCAGGACCACTGGTATACAGGAGCCCCAAGGGAAGGAGGGGCTGTGAAGCAGCAGCAGCTCCCCATCCTCCATGGCCGCAGCTCCACAACACCCTGACTGCTCCTCTCTCCTCCTCTTTCCCCTGCCAGGAGCTAGCAGCCAGGAGGGGGCCTGGGCACACACGCAAGCACACACAGGCCAGACCCTGCATCAGGAGGGCCCCGCACGGCCCAACAGCACTACCCACCCAAACAGCCCTTCCCTGAGCTCCCTTTCAGCAGGTGCAGGCTGCCAGGGGAGACAAGCAGCACCAGGGACAGCGAAGGGCATGGTCAACGCCGCTGTTTAACATTAAAGCACCTGGACACTACTGAGCATTGCTCGTGATGTACGCAGAAGTGCACACAACGCCGTCCATCGAGTCAGAAAAGGCCATGCATCACAACAGGGCTGTGCCCACAGGAGGGGCTCCCAAGTTGTGAGACAGTGCGCTGCATTTCATAAATATGTTGTGTACATGGAAACAAGTTGCACAATAACTGTATAGCATGCTAATTTGATTTTTTAAAACTCTAAACAAATCTGATAGAAAATTTTTACCTGTCCACTCTGAGAGGAAGGGACCCGATATCAGTTTAAAGTAACTGATTCTTTAAGCTTTTATTGCTAAAAGTTTTTCTTACAGTCACAGTCATCGAGGTCCTAAGGAGGTCTTGCTTGCATGTGACTTTGTGACCTGTCCCTGCAAGGTGGGTCAGGAGGTCAGATCTGCAGCCCTGTGGTTCCTTCAACTCTTGAAAAGAGCTGAGGTCACAAGCATCGTGTCCCCTGTGAGCCTCAGTGCTGTGGAAGCCACACCAGGGAGCTCCCCCCGTGGCTGCTGGGCTGAGGGTGACAGAAGGGGCAGGTGACCTGCACAAGGCAGTGCCACTGCTAGACACAGCATGGGGCTGTCAAGGTTCCCAAACCCCAGGTCTTGAGGCTGAGGAAGGAGATGAGGAATTTGGCTGACTCGTTTGGGATCTTTTCCAAGGACAAGGTCACCCTGGGATCCCTACAGAGGCAACAGGGACTTCACCAAGGTGAGGAGATGCACTGAGAAACATGAACAGCTTCCCACGGCCTAATGCTAGACAGCAAGAGCGCCACCCTTGCACAAAGCAGGGAGTTAGATGGAAGCACGGGTCCTCGCCCCTGGTGGAGGAGGAAGACCCAAGGCTGGCAGCGGAACACGGCCGCTTAACTCAGCCGACTGGTTCAGCCGCAGTCCTTGGGCCCAGTGTCCTCATTTTCTTCAGGGATTTCTGTGACCAGGCTCAGTGGGTCAGAGGCTGTGATTCCGCAGGTCTGGGGGATATCTAGGAATTCATGTTTTGCAGAAGCTCTCTGGAAGGTTCTAGAACCATGCTGCCAGGTCCCTCCTCTTGGTCCAAAGCCCTGTCTACAGCAATTCCTCACAGGAAGAAATGGAAACCCACAGTGCACTCAGAAAACTTCATCAGAAACCTACAGCTTTTATTTGTTTGGAGTTCTAAGTTTTTCATAGATAAATGCCTGTTGGTTCCAAGAGAGAAAACAGGCAAATGTGGGTTTCCTGGATTTGCCTGTATTTATCTGCTCTCTGTGAAAAACTAGATAAACCAAGTGTCACAGGAATGAAGGGTCTGGGACCCAGGGGGCTGCTGTGTCCCATCCTGAGAGCACACTTGGGGGCCTTGCCTACTGCACCTGGACACCCTCCTTGCACCCAACATCTCCTATACAGGGTGCCTCAGACCCCGAGGTAGAACGGTCACTTTCCAAAATTCTGGGGACACAATGCACCCAGGCAGCCCTGACGCAACTCTGCAGGTGTCCTGAGGAAGCTCAGCTGAGCAAACAAGCCCCACCTGGGAGGAAATGTCTCTGATACCCAGCTAGGAAGGGACACAGACAGACCCAAAGCTCTAGGAGAGCGGGGCTTCACCCCTCTGCGCACTCCCTCCAGCTGCCTCTTCACCTGCCCGGGATGCAGCTCTGCAGGGCAGGAATCCTGGCTCCCCGGCTCCCAGAGGGACACTCCTGGATGGAGGAGTGGGGTGACACCGTGGGCCACGTGGTTCTTTCCTGTGTCACCCTGGCAGAGGGTATGGCCGACATACCCTCCGCCAGCAGAGACTCTGTGTGGACTAGGGGTGGCAGAATTAGTTCTGACCACAGCTGGAACGGTCATTGGTGCTGCCATGATGGCACTGCTGTGGCTTCAGACATCCCTGGAAAGAAAAACACAGAGCTCTTCCTGAACGTCACTGAGCTCCCCTAGAGCTCTGCAGCTTTCCACTGCTGGTCGTTTTTTCTCTTCCCTCCCTGGCTCTCCGGCTTGCAACCAGGAAACACGTGTGCCTCCCCTCCCGCTGGCAGGGCCTTGGGACAGGTGACCATCGGGGCTGGAGAGGTGGACATGCAACATTCCTATGCTCAGGAGTTTCACTAAAACTGGGGGAAACAAGCCCTTTCTAAAACGATCCCTTAAGAGCTGGGGATTTGCTGATAAAATAAACCCTGGGTAGGTAGCCAGTCGCTGCAGACCCACCTGCCAGAGTCGCCTTCAGCAAACCTTTGTGCTGGAAATGTGCTTTTCTAAGTCAGCAAAGGAGTAAAATCACCACTCACAAAAGAGACTGCTTATTGCAAAGAGGTAAGGACTCCCGCTATGCAGCCAGCCTTACCCCAGGAGTTCCCTTTCACCCTCTCCATAAGCCCTGCAAAAGATGTGGCTTGGGAACGCAGGAGCCTGGCATTTTAGGGCCAATTCAACCCCTTAGGGAAGAAACTCTGAAGAAAATTTATATAGAAACCTCCCCCTCTCCACCTAGGAACAGGACAAGGTGGCTCCAGGGACCACTTCTATTCACCATCGTACTGAAAGCCCCAGACAATACAGAGCCCAGCATGGTGGCACACACCTGTACGCCCAGTGACTCTGGAGGCGGACAGGAGGATCACAAGTTCGAGGCCGGCCTGGACAACTCAGTGCCTCGAAATTAAAAGGGCTGGGATGTAGCTGAGTGATAGAGTACCCTGGGGTTCTGTCCCCAGTACTGGGGAAAAAAAGACAAGCAAAAAACTGGGGAACAAGAATATTTTAAAGTCATATACCTACAAGAGACCTGTATCTGGAATATACATAAGAACTCTTACAGGCTGGAGACTTGTCACATATGCAAATAAGGGGAGGAAAAACAAAAACCAGATGAAAACATAAAATTAACTCTTTTAAAAAACTTTTTACAATTCAATACTATAATAAGAGTACAAATTACCAAAGTTAAAGATGGGAAAGGATTGGAATAAACATTTCTCCCAAGAAGATATACAAAATGGCCAACAAGAACATCACAGAGCGTTCAACGTCATTGTCATCTGCAAATCACACCCACAGTAAGGCCGCCCTTCACACCCACAGCCACAGTTACAATAAAAAGGTGAAGAGCAGCTGGGCTGTGGCTCCCTGCCAGAGAGCTTGCCAGCATGTACAAGGCCCTAGGTCAGTTCCACAGCACTGAATAAAACTAACAAAGACCCCACTGTGTAAGCAAGCCTGCGCTGCTGGTAGGAATGCAAAGTGGAAAATGGTGGAGACATTTGGGGAACGTTTGTCAGTTTGTTGATTCATTTATTTTGGTACCAGGGACTGACTCCAAGGGCACTTAACCACTGAGCCACATCCCCCGTCCTTTTTTATATTTTATTTTGAGGCAGGGTCTTGCTAAATTGCGTAGGGCCTTGCTAAGTTTCTGAGGCTGACCTCAAACTTGAGATCCTCCTGCCTCAGCCTCCCAAGCCACAGGGACTGCAGGTGTGTGCCACCATGCCCTGCTCGTATTAACATATGAAACCTAAATTTACGTTATGCTCCAATAACTCCATTCCTAGTCATATGCCCAAGAAGAAAGAAGACACACATGCCCACACAAGTGCCTGTACTCAAATGTTCGTAGCAAGATTACCATAATGTGAGAGCGGTGCAAACGCCCATCAACTGGTAAATGGATAAGCAAAATGTGCCACCGCCACAGAGGGACAACGAGCCAACAAGAAAAGAGAAACAAAGGGCTGGGGCGGTGGCTCGGTGGTTACAGCACTTGCCTGGCATGAGCGAGTGCACGGGTTCAAACCCCAGCACCCACACACACAACTAAGTGTTGGAGCAGCGAAGGCCATGTGAAAAACTCAATAAAAATTCTCTCTCTCTCTCTCTCTCTCTCACTGTCCTTCTCTCTTAAAATAAATAAATAAAAATAAAAACGAAATAAAATACGGACATCTTCTACGCACAGATGAAACTCAAAAATATTATGCTGAGTGGAAAATGTCAGATGTCATACACACGCACACAACGTGACTCCATTTACATGAAATATCCAGGAGAAATACATCTATTGTGCCCGAGAGCTGGTCAGTGGTTGCCTGGGACTGTGGCTGGGAGCAGGCCGAGTGTAGCCAGGCACGGGGATCTTCTCCACAGCACTGGGGAGGGAGCCCAGGGCCCAGCACACACTGCGCCAGTGCTCTGCCCGTGAGCCCAGCTCTCAAGGGATCTTTTTTTTTTCTTTCATGTATTTATTTATTTTTGGTGATAAAAGTGTTCTAAGACTGGACTGTGGTGGTCAGTGCACAGCTCTGTAAATTCACTAAAAACTCAATGAATTATACACTAAAACAGGTGAACTTTATGACATATGCTATCTTTTTTTTTCTTTGCAGTGCTGGGGAATGAACCCACGTCCTCGCATGTGCTCGGCCAGTGTTCTACCACTGAGCTACATCTCCAGCCCTGCATTATGTCTCTTAAAAGTTTGGAAAACACAGCAGATAACATTTCCTTAAGTCATAAAGCCCCAGACTGACAGAAGCAAGGAAGAGAACTGCACAAAGCTGAAACTGATATCCGAAGGAGCTGAGCATCTCCCAAAGAGGACATCGGACAGACGCACTGAACCAGAGGCAAGTACCAAGAAAAAGAAAGAGAAACAAGCGAGGAGGATCATGAAAGCCAAGACAGGAAGCGGAAGAATCTTCACAGGTACCAGCCTTCAGCTGGGTAAAGCTATACGTGGTGTTGTGGTTTAGATACCAGGTGTCCCCCAAAATCTCATGTGTGAGACAACGCAAGGAGGGTCAGGGGTTGAATGCCAGTGCTACAGGAGCCTTAACCTCGTCAGTGCATTGATTCCCAGACAGGGCTTGCTCGGTGGTACCGTAGGCTGGTGGGGAGTGGCTGAAGAGGTGGGGCCCTGGGGGCACCTTCGGTGCACAACTTGTCCCTGGTGAGGGCGCTCTTTCTCTGCTTCCCTCCGCCACACCCTCCTGCCATGATGTTCTGCCTCACCTCGGGTCCCGAGGAATGGAGCCGGCTGTCTATGCACGGAGACCTCTCAAACTGTGAGCCCCCAAATAAACCTTTCCTCCTCTAATTGTGCTTGTCAGGTCTTTTGGTCACAGCAGTGAAAACGCTGATGGCAACACATGATCACAAAAAAGAAAACCCTGACTTTTTTTTTTTTAAGAGACAGGGACAGTAAGGGAGTTGTTCATGCGGCTTTTGTTGCTCTGACACTGCGTTGTGTACCTGGCACTGGGGTTTGAACCCATGTCCTTGCGCATGTCAGGCAAGCACTGCAACTGCTGAGCCACTGCTCCAGTCCCCCAAAATCCTGACTTTTAATCCAACCCAAAATGACCACACTGAGAGGAGAAGGCGACAGGAACGGAATATTTGGGGACGGGGAGCAGAAAGACCAAATCCTCATTTTCCAGGGTAGGAAGTCACTAGGTAAAGTCTGAAGTTTCAGAACTCAAGAGCAAGTGGGATAAATTTGTCATTTAAAAGTATGGAATTAAACGACAAAAAATCGGTTTCCAGCTGAACAGTGGCCTCTAGGGACAGCAAAACTGGGAAGAAAGGAAGGGGTTGCAGAAGCCATTGCTTTGTTTTTTATTTGATCAGCAGTGAGCAAAAACACTGCTTTAACTGTGCACACATATGACTCTGGTGGAAAAGAAGCCGTTAAAAGGACACGTTTCTCCACCCCCAAGAGAACGGGTGGACGCGCACACTGGTGGGATCTACGTCATCATCCCTGGGATCCACTTCCTCTGACACTAGAAAGCAGCCCATCTTCACATGGAACGTCAGACAGGCAGTGGCTGTGATGTGGGAGCCTGGCCACCGCTCCTGGGGACAGGATGCCACATGTAAGGACCACCAAGGTAGGTGCACAAGTTCCCGCTGCTGTCTGCATACTTGCAGAACACAACCCAGGGGCTGTGAAAGCAGGATAGCACCCTCATGAGAAGTGCTGCCACCAACAGGCTCAGGGACACGGAGGTCGGAGGTCAGCACTGGAGGCCATGCAGCCCCAGCAGCTCTGTGCTGAAAAAATGGGCTCTGAATTTGTGTCACTCAAATGTACCTTTTTGTGTAAGTTCAACACTACTGTAAGGTTAAAATCCATATGCAAATGAATCTTTAGGTTTAGATGAGATCTTTCTGTAAGTACAACAATAAAAGTCTTAAGTAATAAGAAATTATAGCATTTTCATGTTAGTGTTAAGCACACAGGGTGACCTTACAACTGATAACCCTTTTATTTGGTGAAATACTGAATACCCAGGAATAAGTGTTATGAAGTTGTCCAGATGATCCCAAATATACACAGAACTCTATCCACACCACAGAATATCCCACAGCCATTAAGAAGTATGAATCACAGCTATAAAAGATGATGTGCAGGGACTGAAGCAGTGGCTCCACAGTTACGGCACTTGCCCAGCATGCGTGAGTACACGGGTTCAAATCCCAGCACCCACATACACAACTAAGTGTTAGAGCAATGAAAGCCATGTGAAAAACTCAATAAAGATTGATTCTATCTCACTTCTTCTTTAAAAAAAAAAAAAAGAGAGGGAGATGATGTGCAGAGATTTCCAAAGAAGGTAAGAAAAGTAAGACACAGAAACTAGGTTGCAATTGGGCAAAAAGAACCACGTGTGTGTGTGCGCGGGTGTGCACGCCTATGTGTGTGTTTGTGTTACAGGATCCTGTGCAGGATAACATAGCTTAGGAGAGATTTGAAAGGTCACTGTGCTGGGTGGAATTCTTAAGATGGCCCAGGGTCTCTGCCTCCTGGGGTCACTCTGGGATGGTGCCCTTGTCACATCAGGGCGAATGCTCCTGGAGACTGGGCTATAGCTCAGTGGGAGGGTGACAGCTTAGCATACACGAGGTTCCAGGTTCCATCCCCAGCAGAGAAAGGGAGAGACAGAGAGAGGGAGAAAGACAGAAAGAAAAAAAGACCCCATGTCCTACAGCTGTGTGCAAAGTGGAGTCTGCAAAGGATGCAGCTGGAGTTTCTGAGCAGCAGGTGGGAGGAGCTGCCTGGTTCCCTCTGCTAAGCTGAGAAGCAGGAGGTCAACTGAAAAGAGCTGTCCAGCTGAAAGCAACCACAGCCAGGTGACTGAAGTGCTCAGCCTCCCCAGAGGCCAAAAGACACTCAAAGTCAGAAATGGTGTAAGTGGCAGAGAGGACACTAGTGTGCGCCTGCTCATGCCTTTGCTGAAACCGCAGGAAGATGGAAAGGTCAGAACGCTGAGCCACACGGAGTCACCCGCAAGAGATGACTTCACAGATTTTTCTGTCACACCAGAGGACCTGAGGAAGTTTAAGAGCACGGTCCTTTCAACACAGAAGCTAAAAATGGAGAATGGATTATCTTAAAACAGCTGTGCACGTGGCCTTGGCTAATGGAATGAATTCCCACCAGGTTGTTGAGAAAACCGCATGGGCAGGAATGCTGCAGGCCTGCGCTAAAGGTCCAGGCCTGGAGTAGGGGACCAGTGACAGGACAGGGGATGAACGCAGGCTCCCTTCATGAAGAAGGGTAGGGGGCCCAGGGCCCAGCGGAGGCCCGAGAGGCTATTCCAAGGCCTTAGAACCGATGGCAGAACTCAGGCTGGAGTTTGCTGGGCTGGATTTCAAAACTGGTTTGGACCAGTGATGCCTTCGATCTTCCAATTTCCCCCTTCTGAATCAGAACCTCTGTCACCTTCCCTGTGCAGCTGGGAGTGTGGGGAGACTTGACTCTTGAGTTTTATGGGCCCAGACGGAAGTTGTGTCCCCAGGAGGACTTATTCCACCCAATTAATTTGATGCTGGGATTTTGGGCTTGAAATGATAACGAGATTGGAGGCCCTTGAGATGGCGTGAGCACCTTTCACAAGAGAATGAAGACATGAATCACTGGGTGCCAGAGGATGGACTGTGTCAGCCAGAATTCCAAGAGGACTCCCAATGCCCTTACCTTTATAATTTGACCCTCCAAGTGTGAATGGGTCCTGTGAAAATGATGTCATTCTCTGATCGCTTTGTTACACAGCAAAAGAGATTTTTGCAGATATAAATACATTTACTAATCAGTTCACTTTGGAGTCATTAACAGGGAGCTTATCAAGGTGAGCCACACCTGAACATGAGCCTTTTAAAAGCAGAAAGGAAGTCAAATAGTCAAAGAACAAGTGAGACTTGATGTGCCCTGGCAGACCTGAAGATGCTGGAGGCCATCTGGCAGGTTGTTTGAGTGCTGGGAATGAGAAGGCTGTCATTGTCCTTCACTGTTCCCTCCCTCCTTCCTAATAGCAAATCCCAGTCAACAGGAACTGCATTTGCCAGGGTCCTTTGCAGGTAGGCGTGGTGGTGGGAATGAGCTCCAGCGGGTGAAAGGGGAGGGATGCTCCTGCTTCCAGGAACGCTTCACCGGAGGTGGACAGTGTGTAGGAACACCTGCCTTTCCCTTCTTCCTGAACATGGATGGCAGTGGCCCTATCTTCCTGCACCTCCAGCGACCTTGATAACAGAAAGGGGTGGGGGCAGACAAAAGTGGAAGTACCCTGGGTCCCTGGTGACCAGGAAAGCGAGCTCTGAACTTTTTACCTGTTGTATAGAAGAAAATAAAACTCAACTGTGTTCAAGCTAAATCTTAGCCAAAGTGCAATTCCTAACTTAATATTGTTTTAACACACCACTGTTTTTCTGTTTTGTTTTGTTTTGTTTCTGGTACCAAGGATTGAACCACATCTCCAGCCCTTTTTTATTTTTTATTTTGAGACAAGGTCTTGCTAAGTTTCTTAGGGCCTTGCTAAATTGCTGAGGCTGACTTTGAGCTTTCGATCCTCCTGCCTCAGCCTCCTGAGCGGATGACAGGTGTATGTGCCACCACACCCAGCTGGGTTTTTTTTATTAGAGAGAGAGAGAAAGAGAAATATTTTTAAAAAATGAAAGAGTACTAATTTTTTTCATCTGGTTTTTGTTTCTCCAACACTTAGTTGTTTACGTGGTGCTGGGGATCGAATTCAGGTCCTTGCACATGCTAGGCAAGTGCTCTACTGCTGAGCCACTGCTCCAGCCCCTGATATTGTTTTCTTATGCATAAAATATTTCAAACATAGGAAAGCATTTTTAAAGACTAGTATTGAGACAAACACCACTGCATGCACCACTCAACCTGCAAAACGTGGGCCATTCCAGTCTGCTCTTCCACCTCTCACCCTGCCTAGGGGAGCCAACGCTCTGGATTCCATGTTTAACAGTACCTTGCTTCCCATTTGTGGTTATGCCACACACGTTTGCAATCCTAAATTATACTGCTTGCCTTTTCTTATCTAAAATCTTATATAAATTATATAGCACTTCATGTAGTTTTCAGCAGCTGCTTTTTCCTCACATTATGACACACATCAGTGTGGACACACAGTCATGACTTAATCTCACGGCTTCACAGTCGTGAGTGCATGGACAAACCACTCTCTAGCCATTCCACCATTGGTGGTTGTCTCGAGACTTAGCCTACTGCAAAACACTGCTATCGACACTCTGTACTGGTCTCCTGCTTACCCAAGGGGCAGAGCCTCTTGGAAAGTCCTTCCCAACTTCTCTGAAACCATGGTGTACATGGAATATTGTGATATTTACATGACACATTGGAGGTAACTAGAGGGTGTGTAGAGTCCTGGACAGGGCTATGGCCCACAGACTCTGGCCACCCAAGGCCACCGGAAGGGAACCAGAGAGATGAAGCACATCAGTGCCCCACAGCATGACGCAACTGGAAATCCAGGTTGCGGGCGTGTCAACCTGACTAGACAAGACCACTGCTCCCAGAGGGGTCAGAACAATGTACACTGTTCTTGGCACTGTACTGGAGCTCCCAGTGCTCCTCACCCTCATCAACATAGGTACTGTGAGCCTTCTCATTTTTGTGAAAATGTTTTTTCCTGGGCCAGGGGGCATGGTGTTGTACATCTTGTAGTCCCGGTGACTGGGGAGGCTGAGGCAGGAGGATCTCAAGTTCAAGAGCAGACTTAGTAACCTTAGAGGGACATGTCTCAAAATTTAAAAAACTAAAACAAACACTTTTTCCTGATCTTAACTTGTATTTTTCTTATTTCTTATAAGAGGCGATCTCTTCTTATTTATTGACCATCCTTCATTTCTCTTTTGTTAAATGCCTATACAATTCTTTTGCCAATTTTTAACTGGTTTGATCTTTTTTAAATACATTTTTTCTTGCCCTCCTTAATATATTATAGATGTTGTCAGTTTTATATATTATAGAGTCTTCTCCCAATTAAAGAGCTGTTTTTACATTTTCTGTGATAATGACACATTTGGCGATACCCATTGGCCTCTGCTGTTAGTTTGCTGAAGCTAATTTACCAGGTGCAAAGAAGTTAATAACAGCCCCGTTTGCCTGACACACATTTCCTTCTGCTTGTCAATTTTCTTTTTTTGCTGTTCGTTATTTGATGAAGGGACTCTTTTGCTATCAGTCTCTGCTGTGGTTACAGCTTTTCTGGGTCTCCTTGGGAAACTCTCCTCTGCACCATTTGTTACTGATCTGTAGTTTACAACACTGAATTCACAGAACAGATTTATGAGGCAGACATTTTGAAATACGTTATTACTGTGATCTAGCACGAAGTTAATTTTTATATGTCCAATACTTACTCCAGAATTATAAGCATTTTCTAGAGATCGCTGGTAGCAAACAAACAATGGCGGCAGGGAGGGGGAGGAGAGAGGTGACTGATCCAGCCCTGGCCATCTGCTAATACATTGTCTCTGTCTGCTTTCATTCCACAAGGCAGAGCTAAGTGGCTGTGACAGAGACCGTACGGCCTCGCAAAGCTGAAAATATTTACTATCTGGCTCTTTATAGAAAAAGATCATCAACCTCTACACTAGATTGTGTGAAAAAACCATTTCCCTTCTACTTTTTATCTGCTCGATATCAGTTACAGCAGTTTTTAAATTTTCTGTGATTAAAAAATGACACATTTGGCAATACCCATTAATCTCTGCGGTTATTTTGTTGAAGCTAATTTACCAGGTGCAAAGAGGTTAAAAATGGTCCCGTTTTCCTGGTGTGTGCTTTCTTCTATCACAAATGCACTGGCCCTCTTGTCCCTAGCAACTGTCTTCTGAAGTCTGTCTGAATGATGTTACAGTACAGCTTCTTTTCATTGGTTTATCTTTTTATTCACTTTCATGTCTTACAGTTCTGATGTCGCTCTCATAAATAAAATAGTATATGGCTTGACTTACCTTTTCCATGGATTCTGACAATCTGTTTTATTCCAGAAGCTTTATACACTTATAGTAGTGATGGGTACGTTTGGTTTCATTCCCACCACTTTAGGTTGTCACTTCCTTCTCTATTTTTCTGTGTTCCCTCCTTTCTTTCTTGCATTTTTTGTATTAAGTTTTAAGCCCATTTTAAAATCCTTATTGAAAGAGTTGAAATTTTAACCCTCATTTCCCCTAACATACCATGCACTTTAGGCTCATTACAGTTGAAAAAATCATCAGTCTCTCTACCCTCCTTCAGAACAAGGTGAGAACCTCTGAATTCTTGTCACCAGATTTAAACATTATTGTCCAGTATTTTAGTTTCACTGTTGGTTTGCCACTTATTTTTATTGTGTTTGTAATGGAGAAATACATTATCTGTTTTCAAAATAGTGCTTGAAAATACAAGGAGTACAGATACTACATAACAAAGCAAACTCCAGTCGTGAGACTCTACATATATCACATGAAAAAATAGTCTGATATTCAGGTAATAAAAACTAGAATTAAAAAGTCCCAAGTTTCCAGCTTGGTAAAACAGGTACGGTTACATGAAACACTTAATAAACTAATTTTTTGCCAATGTGTAAACAAAATGACAAGACTAAATTTGTGCATGGAGATTTCAAGCAAATACCGTAGCTATTCAAAATACGGATACTGTGCACATTTCACCTGATTTATTATTGTCATGGAAGGGTAAGGTGACTGCACAGGGCAAAGATGTGAGAAACAGAAATACTAGTATACCAGATATCAGAAAGTCTCAATTACTGCATAGCCTAAAAGGAGAAAGACTATCTTTCAACTTTGGAAATGTTACCTAGAAGGACAGGGAGTTTAACATGAAAAAAGAAAAAGAATGCACATGTGGGAGAAAGGAACACAGTTGGGAGCGAGAGAGGGAGAGAACCAGGCCACTTAGAAAACCTGTTAAGTCTGCTGTGTTTCCATTCATCTACATCCATCATCCCTCACGTTTCCTAGACATGGGTGTTCTACTGCTTTCTGCTTTATTATGAGGGATCCTTTTTAAAGAAAAGTATTTCTAATCTTTGATAAAACAAAAGAGTAAAAAGCTAACTAGATAGCAAACTCTTTCTAGAAATTATTTGTATAATGACTACATGAAAAATCCACTGATGATTTTTGGTAAGTCATTCAAAATAAAAATTGGTTTAAGATTCTTGGAGAAAATGTCTTTTTGTCTATGAAAAAGTCAAAGATTGGGAATTAGCTTTCCAATAAAGCAGGTATTCTGTGGAATTTATAACACTTCTCATACATAGGCATCGAATGGCTATCCAAGATCAGCAACATATTTCATAGGCATTACATTTAGTAACGTTTTACTAAAATATTAGCCATGGAAATAATTAGGTGTTTTGTGCCATGTGGCACAAGATTGTTGGTTTCACATCATGGTTTAGAAAACACTAGTATTCCAGTTTTTTATGAAACAACATACAAACATACTTTGTGCACATAGCAAAAATAAGAGGGTAGAGGCCACATGCCTATTTGAGGACAAATGATCGAGGACGTGAGAATATGGAGCTTTGCTAGCTCAAAGAAAATGTCTGATCACTGATTATGCACTCCTAAAATGATTCTGCAGGTAATACTGATGTATCATTTCTTGGTCATGTCCCATCAAAACCAAACACTTAGTAGTTACTGTTTTGATGTCATATACATATACCCTAAGAGTTGACATTTTAAAGGGTTTCAGTTATCTCACAGGGACTGAGCTACACGTACTTTTATGCTTTCTCTGAAATATATTACACCACAGCACAACGGTATCCAATTTTTAAATTAAAGCTGAAGAAACTTCTTCAGGGGGAAAAAAACCCTAAAAATTTGCCAAGTTGAAAAATCCAGAATTATAATTCCTAACTAAAAAAAAAAAAAGTACATAAAGTGCATCATTAATATAAGG
This sequence comes from Aplodontia rufa, assembly GCA_004027875.1. Classification (NCBI taxonomy): domain Eukaryota; kingdom Metazoa; phylum Chordata; class Mammalia; order Rodentia; family Aplodontiidae; genus Aplodontia; species Aplodontia rufa. Next base: position 42,801 of record PVKS010009661.1, read on the forward strand.
AATTCTGATACTAGTTTGTATTGCAGATTTCTCCAAAAATGCATCAAACATAAATTCAGTGAAGATGTCAGACATGGGTACAAATATAACTGTGGGTTTTTTTTTTCTATTCTTTTAAGAGTAGTAGTCCTCTTTGAAATACTTAATGCACTGTGACCAACACATAAATACTCTGAGGCATTAATAATGGTACTTCTAGCTTCACATGCTAATCTGGACTTCCGATCAAGATTAGACCAGTAAAGGAAATTACCAAATGAGCATTAATCTTTTGAGTCATATCTAGTCTGGTACCCTTGTTCTCCTTCGTTAGCATTTGAAGACAACAGGATGAGTGGGCAGATATTGTTTATGGGCCCTTGTGGTGTCTTTATCCATTCAATCTGTTTTACTGAATTCTTGATAACAGGAATAGGATCTGCAGGGAGAACAGGGATTCTGGGTTTATCTGTGCCAGATGTTTCCTGAGAAGCCAACAGAGAAGCTGCCGTCGGATTAGTCTAATTGAACTGTACTTTTCTATCTGGTTGTTGCCCTTCTGTCTTTATGAAGTGAGAATGTCCTCTACATCCCTACTATTGGATTAGGTATGTTTGTTGCTGCATTTCCTGAAGGTCTAGGTGGATGATTTACCAGATGTGTTGAAGAAACTACTCTGGTGAGCGTGGGCTTTGGTGGTGGAGAAATGGTAGGCTGTGAGGGAGTTTGAGGAATGCTTTCAGTTAATGCAACCCCTGAGCTTTCACTGGGATTCATCTGTGGCAAGGAAACTTCAGGAGGCTGTATGTTGGTCACAGATGCTGCCATTACAGCTAGGGCAGGGCTGTTTCTTCCCTGAGGGCTGCCAGTCAATGAACCACTCTTCACGGCACCTGTAGGTGAAGATACTGACATGCCGTTTTCACTGTCTACAGTCAAGTGGAGGCTGCTGTCATTCACAGCTGTCAATCGTATACCTTCTGTTGAATGTATTTTCTTTTTTTGAAGAACATGATTAGGAAGTAGTTGATGAAGTTCCTTTCTTCTTAAATGCATTGCAGCAATTTTCATATCCATCTCAAACATCTTACTATTTATCGCTTGCCTATAAACTGTATCTGTGAAAGACTGAATATCATAGGTGAGATCAATACTGAGAGTTTCAGAATTTTCTGGCTTTTTTAACACTAACCCAATCACCCACATGGTACGAAATTCTTCCCTGTCGGGACTTTCTTTGGGTGCTGGAAATGACTGGGGATTCACGTGTGCTAGTGTAATAAATTCATTCTTCTCCAAGCTCCCAACCAGAATTCGGATCTTTGATTCCACCAAGCCTACCCATTCTAGACGTTGTTTTTCTGTTGGTGCACTTGCCAGAAGTACAATATAATGCTTATACTTTTGAAAGAAGCTTGGAGCTTCAAAAAGTTTGGACCACTCTGCCTTATTCAGCAAAATTTCATGTGTGATGGCAAGCCCTTGCTTAAACTCCTCAATCATAACCATCCTGGTTGAAACCGACACATTGTATGTGGAGTTCTGCTGCGGATATGCTGGTGTAATTATAGGCATAAGATGGTACCTATCACTGGGGTTTACTCTTGGGTCCCACACGGGTAAATTAAGGTTTCGTTCTTCAGGTTCTTTTAATAACACGGGATTTGGCCATTCCCATTCAGAAAACACCAAGAAAAATTTACGTACAAGAGTTGATGCTATTGCATTTGGATAAAGCTGGCAGGTTCTTGCTACTAGCATAGCCCAGGAAACGCCTCCAAGGAACCCTAATATGTTGGAATAGATATTGTGGCATTTGGCCCACAATTTGATGGCTCTCAGAGTTAACCTGAAGTTGTCAATGTTCGGTACTAGATGTAAAATTTCATCAGTTACCCGGCAGCCGTTAAGGCTTCTTATGCATCTAATATCTAAATTTTTAAGCAGACTATCATCTCTTAGATCCAAATCTTCTGGAATAGTCTGCAGTGCTAATCTTGCAAACAAAATATCTATCTCTATCCCATCAAAACACAGTTTGATCACCGGCACAAATGCCTCTTCAACAGCTCTTAAATCTTTTACTTCTTCCTGTAGTTTCAATTTATCGTAGAATGAGGTGAAAAAGTCACTTCGGTCGACGTGTCTCGGCGCAACGCACAGCGCATCGATATCAGCACCCTTCGTGTGCACTCCCAGTCTGTAAGAGCCGAACGTGAAAATCTTCCCCCCGACACTTTCAGTCACAGCTTGTGGAAGACTCTTGCTTTCACTGATTTCGCGTATCCACTCCTTCACCAAGTTGTTTAACTTTTCCAAAATTAGAATCCTGCGCTGCAGCTCCTCTTCCTCCTCGAACACCCCGAAGGGCTTCAGGGTCTCCACCAGCTTCTGCGTGAGCTCGTGGTCCGTGTCCCTGGGGGCGGCCAGGCTGATCGCCGAGGAGATGCCGCAGGGCTGCGGCGGCGCCAGCGGCGCTCCCGGGCCGGCCGCGGGAAACGGCATCGCGCCTAGCGCCGGCGCCGCCCAGGCACCTGGCCCGCCACCGCGCCCAGGGCGGCCGCCGCCCGGTTCATGATCCGCTAGGCGGGAGGGGCGGGCTTCACTGCCCCGCAGCCGCTCGGCTCCGCGCCGCCGCTCAAGCGCTCCCCCGCCTTCCCCCCGGGGCCAACATGGCGCCGGGCCCTCGGCGCCCGCGTTCCAGGCGGGCCGCGCACGCGCGCGCCTGCGCACCGGCCGCCGCGGCCTCGCGAGAGCTGGAGGTCTCGGCCTCGGCGCGGGCAGCCTCGGCGCGGTGCGGCTGAGCCACGTGGCGGTCCCGATCCCTTCTCTCCTGGAACTCCCCAGGGCTCTTGCCCTAGCGGGCCTCCGAGTAAGCCCTTTTCGTGGGTCCGCACCAGCCACCGTCCTGGCGGGGCCGCGCTTGCCTACGGTGACCCCCACCAGTGGACGCTGCCCCGCGCACCACAGCCCCCGACGCCCCGGCAGCCGGGCCTCCCACGCCGGCTGCACCCCGGCCTCTGCCGCCCTCTGACACCGTCTTGCACCCGGCCTACCCCAAATACAAATAGCTGTGAGGCAACGTACCTCTCAATTCCAGGGGAAAGTCTTTTACGTTTTCCTACCCAGAGCCCAGATTAACTAACTAACTTTGTCATTTCCCAGGAAGTAGATTCTTCCAATTCCACCTTATCACCCAGCACCCTTCAAAGATTCCAGCCAATGCTGGGGCGAAGGTGCGTCCGTCTCAAGGACCTTCTCTATTAACCTTGTTTCTTGGTTGCCACGGCTGACAGATGCTTCCGGGGCAACTGTAGGTTCAGAATCAGCTAAGATTCTATGGTTTTCAGTTCCCTCTTTATTTCCACCCCTACACATTCCTTTGTTTTCTTGGGTACTCACCTATGCATTTAAAACACATTCATTACTTTATTCTAGTTGTTTTTGGGTCAGTTTTAAATATTGCAACCTTTTTCTTCCAGCATATCACCTTTCATTTTATCTATATAGTGTCTTTTGTTGAACAGAAACATTGATATTTATATCAGCTTATATTTGATAAGGTCAAAACTACCTACCTTTTCTCCTTATGACTTGCACTTTTTAAGCTTTATTTTTGAAATCTTTCTTTTGGCTACATAATTTTCCCACTGGCATATGGGTTTTTACTGTGTTTGGAATAAGGATCCACTTTTATTTTTCTCTGTATGGCTATAGCTGAAACCAGTTATCCCAACATCGTTTTATAAAATCCTTTCCCCAGGATTTAGGATGCTTTCTATATCACACCACATTCCCATGGGGTTATTTGTTTACTTTTTCCCTCTCTATTCTGTTCCTCTGGTCTATTTGTCCCAGCTCCTAAAACTACATAATTTCAATTACCATGGCTTTATAATCTTTCTCAATGCTAATAAGGTCAGTCCTTCCCACTCTGGCTTTTCTTACAAGGTGCTCGCTGAAACCTCTGGAAACACTTCTGCCACTTTAACTTTCAAACAACAACCAAAAAGAAAAAAAAGTGGGGGTTAGCATTTTCTATGTTAGTACAGTATCTGAAACTATGAGAGACGCTACTCAGTATGATTTAAACACAACCTGGAAAATCAACATTATAGGTCACCTTAAGGAACCAGCCGAATTTAACATGGTTTAATAAATATTAATAATAATATAGCTACAATACTTCTTGGAAATGCTTCAAATGTTTGACAGAACAAAGTGGAGTCTCTTATTTTCATTTAACTAAATTCAAATTTTTTCTCTTCTGTTTGCTTGTTTCAAGATGGCTTTGAAGAGGAGCCATACAGAAAGGTACCCAAAACAAGTCAATTTGTAGCACTAGCTAGACAAATGCTGACTAGTGAATTTTTAAAATATACTTCTAGAATTTTAAAATCGATTTTAGTAAAACCATAAAGAGGATTTAGAAAATGTGAATTAAGAGCTGTTTAGTTTATAAAACCACTAGATATTCATGACAGCCATGAATGTGCACTCATATTTTGAGTATCCCAATGTAGAGCCAAGTGCTAAGGAAAATCAAGAATTTTGAACTTGGGATCACTGGTATTCTGTCCCTCTCTCACCACACACCTCCATGTCCTCAGCCTGGTATCTAAGAAGCATTCCTCCCAGGCCTGTGTGCAGACACCCAGGGACCAGGAGACAGCCTACTCGGGTCAATTTGCTCATCCTACGATGGTTAAAATTCTTCTCTGGGTGACAGCTGTCAGATCCAAATGTCACTTGTGTTAAATTCTAACTAAAATAAAGCTGAAGCATCATGAAGGAGAGGATAGTGTGCGCATGCACGTCTGATAGCAAGAATTATCACAGGACGCTGCCAGAACCACAGCCTTGAGCCTTGCATAAAAGCCACTGCCACCTGATGCAGAAAACACATACCCAGCAACTGACTGTCCACCCTTAGGCTGTTGCCACCCTGGTTACTGAGGCTTAGAGCCAAGCATAATTATTTCCAAATATCTTTTGTAATCTTTAAAAACTCATTTTAGGGGCTACAGCAGTGGCTCAGCGGTTACAGCTCTTGCCTGGCATGTGCAAGTACGGGAGTTCGAACCCCTGCACCACGTACACAGCAAAGTCTCGGAGCAATGAAGGCCACATGAAAAACTAAAGTTGATTCTCTTTTTCTGTATTTCTCTCTCACTGTGGCTCTCTCTTTAAAAATAAAACAAACAAAATAAAAACATTTTATCTTTAAAAACGCTTTTCTTTCCTTGCCTCCTTGGATAGCAGGTAATTTACAGTAGCACGTGCATTTCCATGGTGATGCTAGTTTCTGACTAAATTCATTATCAAGAATTGCTATTTACCTCGGCACCTATAATGCTCACCTCGCCACTCCTTTCCCAAGTTGTCTTCTTTTGTGTTTTAACCATCTTACATTAGTGATGACATTCCTGCACTTTCAGTGTTCACACTAAGCCTCTCCAACAGTGGCTCCTTACAGAATGTGGCTGGATGTCTGCTGTCCCCAGGCTCTGGGGGTAGGAGGTACTACCCATGAGGCCCCAGAGGGGCCCACCCAGCTCGCAGGGGACCGTCAGATGACACTGCCTGTGAACACTAACCAACTAAGTTTTCTGTGAATTGGAAATGCCCAAACTGTCTTTCAAAAGCAAATTACTTTCTAATTTTAGACTGGTGGAAAAAGATGTTAGTTGTTTTGTTTTTAACCAAACCACATAAAATAAATGTTTTCCCACAATGATCCTAGCATTGAGAATCTTCTGCAAAGGAAGCCTCACTAGAGGCGGTTACCCCCAGATGAAGAGGAGAAACGTACAGATCGCCTCCTACATCTGAAGATGAGATTTAAGTCAGAATCAAAGCAGAAGGAAAAAACTTTCAAAAGAAAATGACCACTGGGAGGCTGAAGGGCTCTCCAGGACATAATCCATGGGACGCAAAAAGCCTAGGAAGGCAGCAGTGGCCTCGCTTGCATGTTCCTGGCTGTCCCCAAGGGAGTGGAAATTACCATACGTGAATGACAAGGTGGCACAACAAAGCAACTCAGAGCTCTGTGACAACGCAGATCTACTGCTGCCACCACCTGCCACCTCCAGCTTAGCAGCATGTTCCTCCAAGGCTACAGGCATGCACTCAGAGCAGCAGCTCATCTACAGGACACCTTTTCTCCTTCCCCCTGCCCCTGCCTGGAAAGCTGGTCCCATTTGGGAGTCTTGTACACCTGGAAGTTGTGACCCACAGAAGAGCTTTCTTTCCTCCAAGCATTAATCCTCCCCGAGACTGAGCCCATGCTAACTGTATGCCAGAAACCACAAGAGGACATCTGATGGCAGATTTTTTAGTCAAAAGTCCCATGGCTGTTGTCATGGTCCCTGGCCTCTGCTTAGCCTATAGGGATAACCTCAAATCCCAGTGGCCTTCAAAACTCTCTGTGCCTCTTTACGAAGAAGACACCCAAAGCAAAGGAGGCCCTGTTCCCCGGACCAATGCCTGGTCTCTGAAGGCCATGCAGGGAGGTACACGGGTGGCAGCAGCTCTGCACATCCTCCTCTAGACTCTGGGCTTCAGGGACCCCAATCCCTAAGAGAGCAGCCTAGCAGGGCCAAGCGAGGCCACTGAAGCAGCCTGATGTCTGCAGGAGGACACACGGCCATCGCCCAACCCATAAGGACTGGGTGTGCATGACACAGCACCCAGGAGCCAAGTCCAGGACTCTAGTCCAAGGCAGAGGCTCCCAATGGTGGGCAAGTCTGCCCCACAAAGTCATGTGACAATGACCAGAGACCTGTGTGGCTGTTACACCTGGGGGAGAAGACAGGAGGCAGAGGCACTGCTCCACTCCCTGCAGCACACACTGCCCCCACAGCAAGGTGAAGTGCTGAGGAGGCTGAGGAGAAAGGGAGTCCAAGCACCCTCACCCTCAGAAAGGAGAAGATGAGAGGCACAGGGGCTTCCCGACGTTCTATGCCGAGCTCACACTCAGGACCCTTCTCCTTACCCTCCCCAAGCCCCGACAAAAACCACATGACCCTGCCGCAGGAGCCTACCTGATTGTCATCTTTATCTCAGTGACAGGTCCCAGGGCCCTCTCTGCATGGCATGGCCCTAAATACCAGCCCCTGGGAAATAGGAGAGCAGCTTCCAGCCCCAGCGCCCCGCCTCTGCGCCACCTCCATCCCAGAACAGAGACTCTTATTTTGATAGTCTAGAAGTTGGGGGAAACTGAGTTCTGGAAAGGCAGTGTTGACGGAAAACAAAATCCAGAAGTGCCTGAGAGCACCACGAGCACATTCCTGTCTCAGAGTCTGCAGCGTGCGGAAGGCATCGGTGCTCACACCCACTCCCAGCCGCAGCTCAGCCCCAGACATGATGAAGATGTGTGTCCTGGCTCTGCTGAGCACCTCCAGCTCAAACTGACAGTCACATCCCAGAGCCAGGGGACCGAAATAACAAAAATCAGGGTTTTATTCACTAACCCGATGCCAGGATGGGCAGCATTCATACACACACATGCACGTGCACACACACACTCGTGCATGCGCACAAACACTTTTTTCAGATGAGTTTGGACTATTCTCTCATGGGAGGAGGAGGCTCAGCATCATCTGTGGTCCTTTGGGGAAAGAATGAGGGAAGAACCGCCTGGTCCTGCTGGGCTCTCGCCTGGCCCCAGCGGTGGCTGCCACCCTTCCTTCCATCCTGCTGACAGCTATAGCACCCCTCTCTAGTATTAATGCTGACAGCATTAGCACCCCTGCAGCTAATGCCCCCACTGAGCAACCCACACGTGGGCCCACACTGTCCGCACCCCAGGAGGCTCAGGACAGACAGCTTCTTTGGAGGTGTAAATGACCTTCCCGAGGACATGTAAGGAAGGGCACGTGGTGGCATAGTCAAGAATGCCAGGAAAAGCATGTGTCTTTCTTGTTGGTTCAGTTTAATTCTGACAGTCCCCAGGCTGCCACAGTGAACAACTCCTAGGCTTCCTGTGGTCACCTCACAGTGACTTGGGGTCTGTGTCTCTCAGCAGTTCCCACAGAGGCCGGCAGAGAGGGATGTGTAAGCACCGAGCAGTAAGTCAGGTGCCACCATCCTGCCTTCCCAGAGACATTCTCACACTGGCGTATGCACATGAGCAGGACTCCAGGACAACCTCTGCTGGCCACTTGCTGTTGGAGCAGGACTCCAGTGCACTGAGCATCTATCTGCAGGCCATCCTCAGCTGCCCACCCATTCATGCTCCCAGGGCCACCCTCTACCTGGCCCCAAGCCAGGCTCCGTGAGCACACTGGAATGAAAGGCAGTTCACGGGTGCCCATGACAGTGGACTATCTCACATCCCTGCAGCCCTTGCCATTGGTGAGGTCACAGCCTGGAGGCACCAGAGAAGAAGGTCAGTCAGGAAGGATGTCTCTGGGGCCTGGGACCTGCCTGGGCAGTAACATGACCCACTGCAGCCCAACAAGTGGGTCAGTGGGCAGGAGCTCAATGGACTCTTTATTGGAAGGGTTTTAAAAACCACCAGGTGAAAGCTTCCTCTTGCCTGACTGGTGTGGAAGGAGCAGCTCTAAAGGGCAGCGAACTCAGAACAAACTCCCGCATCCTACCACACGAACTTGGCCCCACTGTCCTACTCCAGCCAGTGACCACCTGCACGAGCAGGGTATGCTTTCCAAGGCTCTGCTCACCCAGATAACACAGCACAGTGACCTCAGCATGGGCAGTGCTGGGTACAGGCCACAGGCAGAGGCCTGGCCCCCAAACTCCACTGCCCTGAAATGCCCCTGTGGCACCTGCTCTTTGGCATCCACTTAGCAGAGGAAGAAACTCTGAGCAAAAAATGACCAAAATGCCACCTCTTACATTGAGGACCTTTGTGCAAAGCGTCCACTCCGTCCCACCACCCATCTCCTTTGCAGGTTTCCTCCACCTCACAGGAGGGCTTTTAGAACAAGGCAGAGGGGACGCAAGTCCTTAGATTGTTAGAAGGCAGGGTCGGGATGAAAACCAAAGCTCATCAAGGAGCGGTCCTTGGGCAGAGCAGGGTCCCCATGCAGGAGACTGGGCTGCTTATCTGATAAGTAGAGGTGGCCTGCTTTTCATCATCACATGCCAGCAACTCTACAGTGTCAGTGGCGACAGACTCCTCCCGGCTGGAAGGACACTCCCACTGCCCCCTCGCAGCTGGGTGCACCTCTGCTGTGCACACCCAGAAGGAGCAGCTGGCCATTTCAACAGGAGGACGCTAGGCAACTGTGACTTGGCTAACCCCTTTGTGTCTGCAGCATTATCCCCATCCTCCAGATCGGGAGATGCCAAGAGAGGGGAAGTAATTTGCCTGAGGGAATGAGAGGGCCACCGCCACCTACACCAGCCATGACACCCAGAGCTGAGCAACACAGCGTCCTGATCAGAAGAAGGGGCCCTGGCCAGTGAGGCCCTTTGGTATTTGAAAAATTCTTTTTACAGGCACACTTACTTAAAAAAAAAAAAAAGTCAACTTGAACAACCACCAAACGTGAAGCAGTGGACCACAGGTCGCCCAGTCCTCGAGCCCAGGTGGCAGAACTGCCCTGCTTCCAGTGCTCCTCACACAAGACAATAACCAGCCACCACTCCAGCCTACGCCTACCACAGGCACCCACCAGCCCACTGCACACGGAGGGCAGCCACTCACAGCTGCAGCCACGCAACCTGGCAGTGCCAAGGGCTTTCTGAAGGTTTCTTCCCTGTCTGCATCTGAGCCCTAAGAGCCACACCACACCTGAAGGGCCTCTGTAACGCAATGTGACCTGGTATTTTACAAGGCATACACAGTTCCCTCGGGCTAACAAGACGGACAAGACCTGATTAAACAGAAAGATGGATGTGGCCTAAAATACCACAAGAAGACATTAGAAGCCACTAAAATGGACCAGCAGGCTTCCCGCAGCCAGCCAAACCGCAGCCTGCACAACAGAAAGGAGGTCTTCAAAGGCGCACAGCAGGTGCCCTCTGGAGAAGCACACCTCCACACCTGTTCCACAACACATGCCCCTGACTCTGCTTCTTGTCATCGTCTCCTAGCCACCACCCAGTGCTCTGACCTCTGGCTGAACCTTCCACCCGCTCCTTACCTGCTGTGATGGTATCCACATCCTTGGCTGCTACCTCTTCCACATCCGACCTCTTTCTCAGCTCAAACCTCCGGGATAAACCTTCTCGGGGTTTCCATAATTCCTGGATCAACAGGGGCTTCTCGTTATCCCCAAATACCCGGAAGCACTGGGCCTGCCACCGCTGCCCGGAGGCCCCAGCCTGGCCCACCACATCGCACAGCACATACTGGCTGGCACACGCGGGGTCCAGTGCATAGCGCTCCAGGGCCTCCTTCACCAGCTCCTGGGCACTGGAGGTGCCAGTGGCAAGGACACTCTTGTAGTGGGTGCCAGTGCAGACACTGTCCCCAAACACCTTCAGGACCCCAGGGGCCGACAGCTGGGTGGAAAGCTCGGCTGGGTCATCGCTGGCACCCAGGCTGCAGAAGGTGGAGTCCAGGTCCCGGTACTTGTAGCTCAGCGTCCGGGAGAGCACACTGGACAGCAGTTGGCTCTGGCGCTTCAGCTTGCTCTTGGTGGGTGGAGACATGATGAAATGAGTCCCATAAAACATGGTGAGCGCGTCTTCATGGACAGGACTGAGGTTTCGGCCAAAAGGTGGAGAGAGGCTGGGGCCTGGGAAAACAAAGTGAGACAGGTCAGCACCAACTGTCACGCGCACCACCAGAAAAGGAGACACATGTCCCAACCAAGTGCTGTGCCACTCAGTGTCCCAGCCCTTCAAACACACCACCACAGGCCAGACCCCACCAGAGCACCTGCACTGAGAACAGCACCTGCAGGGCTACAGGGACAAAGCAGGTTTGATGGGCTGAAGCACCCTTCAGGGAAGCCACTACTAGGAAGCATGATGAGGTCGCCAAAAGTAAGACACATTCCGCCGCAGGGTTGCCTTCCGGGAAGCACTGGGCACTATGCGCTGAGCATGGGACAGGCCTGCCATGCAGCCTGAGGGTTTGCTCCCTGCCACCCAGGCTGAGCCCACCATCACAGCCAAGAGCAAGGGTAAGCAACATGGGGACCAAGCTTCCCTCCATGAAAACTCTGCAAATCCACACCACAGTTTGTAGTGTGGTGCCAGTCACAAAGGCAAGTGGAGCCATGTTGACAGACACCTGAAACAGGAACCCCCAGAAAGTGCCACTCCTCAACCTGGCAGAAGAGAGCGGTCCCGCTTGAATGGACACTTTCCTGGGACACAGTTTAGAATGTCCACACAGCCACAGTGGACACAAGGGCTCTTCCAGGATCGGTGGAAGCATGCTTGGAATGTGTGCAATCCACCCACCGCATCCAGCCAGCGCAGGCCTCTCCAGGCCAGAGAGACGCAGCCTCACTAGGAGCAGCAAATGGCCTTGGAAAGCTCTGGTGTGTCGTACAGACCTAATTCTAATGCCCTTAGTGTCCCACAGGCTTAGCGGTGGAGATTATTAGTCTCCCTCACAAATCTCAGTAGGGCAGGAGAGCAGAGAGAAGGCACAGGGTTCTCAAAGCATAGCTGGAGGCTGTACACACATGTCCTGCTGACTGTACCCCACTTCTGTGCTCATGTTCTCACCAAAGTCAAAAGCACATACATCAGTGAGCCAGCAGAGCTGGTTTCTAGAATGCTTTGGAAAGAGTGGCCCAGGACCCCGTGAAAGCAGCCTGGGCACCTGCCACTGGGACTCCAGCCAGCCAATTTCTCCACAACCTCAACTCGCTTGCAGTTCTGTGGGCTTTTGGAAGGGAAGGTGGCTGCATAGAGCTGAGGCACCTAGGAGCCCCTCAAAAGAAAAGGAGCCACACCAATCCTCGGGGCACCAAACACTGAAACTCTAGGCCTCCAACGCTGACTCTGTGAGGCGGTCTTCCTTCAGCTTGCCAGCCACCTAGGCCACAGCTCTGCTCCCTGAAGCCTCTCACTGCCACCAGGGCAGTCGTGAATGAAGTCAAAAAGCAGGCCACTGCCATTCTTGGTGGAGAGCCAGTGGCCTGACTGCTGCCATGCCTTCTGAGAAGCCTGAACTCTTCCAAACTGCCTCTGATACCTTCACTTGGAATATCAATGTGCACCCTGTAAGGTGGGTGACATGTCTCCTACTCCTATAGCCTACTGCTTATGATAAAGCCTTTTGAAGTACTGGTTTTCCAAAGACTTGCAGCTGGGAGTCTGGGAGATGCCAATCACTGGTGGAAAGCAGAAGCACAGGAGGCCTAGTGAGTCAAGACACAGAGGAGTCAAAAGTCAAAGGCTTTGTTTCTCCTCCCCTGAGATGCATGCCACAGGTCTCCCCCTAAAATCCTACAAAACCCAGCGCTGGCCATGGATTCCCTTCATAGAGCCATCATTGCTTCCCTTACAACAAAAGTATTTGCCAAGAGTACTCACATCACAAATGTGTGGCTCTGAATTTGCACATCATGTTAGCAGATTCAAATCACTCCCAAAAGATTGCTTGGAATCAGAGATCAGAGTCTTTGCAAATAGTCCCCCCAAATCAGCTCTTACTGACCATCCCGGACGGGTGCACAGTGCTGCTCAAGAAATTTCCATCAAGGGGCTGGAGCGGGGGCTCAGCAGGTACAGCGCTTGCTTACCAAGCATGAGGACCTAGGTTGGAACCCCAGCATCACATACACAATGAAATGTCGGCAAAGCAAAGGCCAAATGAAAAACTAAATAAAATTGATTCTCTCTTTAAAACAGAAAGAAATTTCCATCGGGATGCTCAAGATGCCTTTGCTCAAAAACCTCGTGGCAGCACATGTTCTCAGAAAACCTGACCCTCCAAGAATGCTTGGCCTAACAGCCACCTCCCTGGAGTACAGCAGACATCTCTGCCACAGGTTCCCCAGGATCCCAAGCCCAACCCAAAATGGACACCAGCACGGTCTTTGCCACCACCAGGCAGCTTGTGGCTCAAGAAGTCTCTGCTTCTACGCACAGTGTCTGAACTCCAAAAGCTGCACCCCTAGGCAGGAGAAAAGGCACAGTGCAAACCTCAGTGTTTAAAAATCCCCCAGATACAATGGAGAGCTGAACGATCATCTGACATGCAGTGGTGGACGCAGGCTTGGTCATAAAAACAATTGTTTTAATTTTTTAAAAAAAATGGAAAATTACAAACGCAGAAATGCGAGATCCCCTTTCAGGGCCTTACAAGTGAGGGGCCCTGGAGCCTGAACTTGAGGAGTGCCCCTCCCTCCTTTCCAGCAGCCTCTCGAGCCAGACTCTATGGAAGTTAAGAAAGTAAGTAAGCAGGGAGAATGTGACTCATTCATTTCCAATAATTCCTTCTGAACCCCCAAGAAGACCCTGTTAACCCAGAACCTTGTCTATTTGGGGGTTTTCAGAGTCCTCTTCTCCTGATGGCCATTCTCCCTGTGGCCAGTGCAGAGGGTGCCGCTGTGTGCACGTCCCTGTGGCCACTTGCACACATGCCACTTTCCTTTCTAGTCACAAAATGCAGAGTACAGCCTGTTTGTTCTAATGGGACAGATGTGGTTTTTAAAAGGCCAGGAGGAGTGCAGGAAAATCCTACAGAGCGGAGCACGCCCTGAGTAACCAGATCTGTTTTTCTGGAAGCGTGACCTGCCTTTTCCTTTTCTACTCAATTCTCGCCTGTCACACAAACACTGGGGAAAGCATAGGGCCCAGAGCACCAGGGTGCAGGACGCTTGCTTTGGCAGCTATCAGAGAATGTTTGTCTCTTGTTCTCAAGGAAGAGTCTCATTTCTGGAGAAAAACCAGCCCAAGTCACAGCGGCAGGGGCACAGGCAGAAGTCAGTGCAGGACTGACATGGGTGGAGGGACCTCTCTCAGTTCCAAGAGGACAATGTGGAACCCATTATCATTCCACCAGTAGGAAAAACAGCAAACTTTGCATCCTGTGCTTTATCCCCGCTTTCCTCAAATACTATCTTTACAGCTCCAGCCAGCACGAAGCTCTGAATGCCTGCATAATTCAATCAGGTTTCATTCTGCCTGCGAGGCTCCTCAGAAGAGACTGATTTCCCCGGTGGGATTAAAGACTGGCTCCTCTCTGGAATGCACAAGAGGTGGCCCGTGCTAACCAAGACACCAGTAATCAAATTCTTTTGGGCAATTCAGATTAACCAAGCCCTTGACAGGCGACAGGGGCTGGGCGGGCAGGTCTGCACCCTCCAGGCCCCACCCACCGGCTCCCCAGGGAAATAAGCAAGTTCCCCAGAAGCCCCGAGCTCCTGCTCAGCATCTGTCTCCAGGGATGCAGTATTTGTCGGGAGACTGGAAGTGGGACAGAAATAGCTGGGAAACAATGCCTGTCTCTGCACACGGGTGTGGAACGCGCTGCGGGGAGGGGTGTGGGCGGGACAGTGGCGGGAGAGTGCAGGACGCCGCGTCGCGCTTCCCCGTGGCGCCCCGTGCCAGACTCCCCCTCCAAAGCACCGCCAGGGAAACTGAGGCAGAGAATTCCCCGGTGCTGGGAGCCAGACTAGGGACCGACCCTGGCAGCCCGCGGGCCAGGTCACTCGCGCACCCGGGCCTTCGGGGACCGCTCCCATCCAGAGAGCAGGCCGGTTTCCATGGCAACCGAGCAAGCATTACCCCCGCCCCGTACCCGGATTCGCGGCGGGTAAGACGCCCCGCGTGGCCCCGAGCGCGCGACGTGCCGCCCCCGGCCCAAGGCCCCCGCGCCCCTGGGCCCCTCAGCCTCCGAGCAGCACCGCCCGAGCGACCCCCGCCTCCGCCGCCCCTCCTCGCGCGCCCCGCACTCACCGCCAGCGCAGCCCTCCGCTGTCGCCGCCGCCGCCTCCCCGCGCGGCTCCCACGCCCGCCGTTAGCGGGAGCCGGTGCCCGGGACCCGCACGCGCCGCGGCGCCTCCTGCCGGCCGCGCAACGGACGGGGCGGGGCCTCGGGGAGGAGCCTAGAAAGGGCGTGGTCTATGGAGAGGGTGGGGCGAGAAGAGGCAGGCTATGAGCAGTAACCTCGGCGCCCAATAGGCCGAGAGTAAGCTTCTAGGGGCGGAGCTGGCCGTGAAGGAAAGATAGGCTGTGCGCCGGCGCCTCCTGCCGGCCACTCAATGGACGGGCTAGGGTTCGGGGGCGGGGCCTCTGGAGGGCGGGGCCTAGGCCAAGCCATGCACCACTTGTGGGCTCTGTGCTTCCAACTCTCCCCTTCTGTTACCCTCGGGAGTGTACTAGGGTGGATGAGTACAGAACTGTGCCCTTCGAATTATCAACATCAAGACATTGAAAGGGAATAAGGGAGGCGAGTTTCCTTCTCCCGCCCACCCAGCAGCCGGAGCTTTAAGAGACAAGTCAGATCATGGTACATAGGCTTAAATAAGGCAAAACGGGGTCAGGTCCGCTCTGGGGCTCTGGCCCAGATGCCTTCCCTGGTAACTTGTTTCATTTGTTTTTATTTATTTATTATTTATTTATTTTAATTGTAGATGAACAGAATATATTTATTTTTATGTGGTACTAAGGATCAAACCCAGTGCCTCACACGTGTTGGGCAAATGCACTGCCACAAGCTACAAACCCATCCCTGTTTGTTTTTAAAAGCTCCTTACCTTAGACCTCTGGCTGGGTTTTACCTTGGAGAAATGCTTCTCACAAACAGGTTCTTTTATATCTCTCTGCTGCTGGTGGTCTAGATCTGAGAGATCCTCATGGTCTGAGACAGCAGAAGACAGAATTCCCACCCTGCAGTGCATCTTTTTGTTATACTGTTTCATAGCAATGACCTAATGACCAAGACGGGGGAAGAGGAAGGTGGACTAACATTTTATGGACCTTGCGGGTAGCTACCCTAGCCAGGCCTTCGCTAGGGGCCTTACCTAGGTTATCTCTCCTAATGCGCACATCAACTGTTGTGAAGGAGGTAAGGAAAAAGGTCCAGACTGCTAGAGGTTGAGCCAAGACTTGGCTTCTCTGACAGAACAATACCTCCATGAATTTTTGCAGGACTCCCCATACACCCCAGCCTCCCCACCCACCCTGGGCTGGGAGGTTGTCACCAAATGGCATGCTGGATTATTTCAATTCCAGTTCACATAAACAAGGACAGTCTTGAAGAGACAATTGTCAGAGCTGGAAAGATAGCCCGGGTTTCATCCAAAGGTGTTCCTCACCATGACCTTCCTCTGTCTTCCACTCTCCCCACCCCTCTTCCACAGGGGTGGGAAAGCTACAGCCTGAGGGGGCCAGATCTGGCCTGTTGTTTGTTCTTATAAATAAGTTTTATTGGAACACAGCTGTACCCTTTTGTTTACATATTGTCTGTGTTATCTTGCAAGAGACTTTAGAGCACAAAAACCTAAAACATTTTTTATCTGGCCCTTTACAGAAAAATAAATGTGCCAGCCGCTTCTAGAAATGCCTACTGTCTAGTGCTGTCTCACACCTGTGTCTGCTCAGGTCAGAGCTCTGCCTGGAGCCACTTCCTGGACTGAACTGTGCTGCTCATGCCTCTATAACCAAACCCACAGGCAGGTGCTCAAAAAATAGGAATTTGGGGGCTGGAGCGGTGGCTCAGTGGTTGTGGCGCTTGCCTGGCATACACGAGTATTCGGGTTCAAACCACAGCACCATATACACAATGAAGTATCCGAGCAACAAAAGTCCATGAAAAATTAAATAAAAAATTGATTCTGTCTCTCCCTCCTTTTTTTTTTTTTTAAGAAAGGGGACAGTAAGAAGGAAAGAGAAGCAATTTTTATTTAGTTTTTCATGTGACTTTCATTCCTCAGACACTCATTGCGTACATGGTGGTGGGGTTTGAACTCGTGTACTTACATATGCAAGGCAAGCACCGTAACCGCTGAGCCAACACTCCAGCCCTGTCCCTCTCTCTTTAAAAAAATAAATAGGAATTTTTTTTTTTATAGTTCTGGAGAAGTCTGAGACCCAGGTCAGCACAGTTGGTTTCTCCTGTGGTCCCTGTGCTTAGCGTGCAGATGGCCAACTTCTCCTCCCTATGTCCTCGCCTGGTCTTCCTCTGTGTGTACTTCCCTGGTATCTCTGTGTCTCCTGGTTTCCTCTTCTCACAAGGACACCGGACAGATTGGATTAGGATCCACCCGAGTAGCCTCATTTTCACTTTGTCCCCTTCTTAAAGTCCCTACTTCCAAAGGCAGACCCCTCCTGGGGCCCTGGAATGTGGGACTTCGACATGTGAATTTGGGGGGGGTGACATGATTCCTCCTTTAACACCTACTTCCACCCCCTGGGTAATCTCTGCTCATCCCCTAGATCAAGTGTTCCTTACATGGCAGTCAGCCTCCGAGGTGGCCCCCTGCGACTCACAGTTCCTGGTTTGCCCATCCCAGTCCAGGCTCGTGTGGAACAGAACGGACTTGCATAACCAATAAGATGTTACCAAAATACATTGTGACTTCTGGAACTGAATAATAGATGTGACTTCTGCCCCGTCTCCCTGATAGATGGCTAACTCTGACGTCAGCTATGTTGGGAGGACACTCAAGAGTTCCAGAGAAAGAGGAGAAACTGAGGCATCCACCAAGGACAACCAGCACCAACAGCCCAGGTGTGTCAGTGCTGGACATGGATCCCCCAGCTCCCAGGGTCATCAGATGGCTGCATCCCTGACTAAATCCTGACTATAGTCTAATGAGGGACCCTGAGTCAGGACCTTCCAACAAAGCTGCTAGCAAACTCCTGGCTCTCAGAAACCATGCAAGGGAATAATTGTCTATTATTATTGATTCAAGCACTAAGTTTGGGGGCCAATTTGTTGTCCAGCAGTAGGTAACTAATACCTATCATCCCAGAAGACCTTCTGCTCCCCCAAATGTGGTTACATGTCCTCCTCTGTATTCCCACAACCTTTAAGGTTGTACCTTTTTATTAAGCAAGTCCATATTAATCAAACTATCCTCCTTAAATATAAATCAGATGTTGCTACTTCTCCACCTATAATCCTCTACCAATTTCCATTTACATATCAAATATAGTAGGACTTACAAAACCCTGCTGCAGCGAGCCCTGCTGTCTCTGTTCTATCATGGAGCACCAGCCCCACCGAACTTGTTTCCAAACACTCTAAGCCCCCATCCCTGCTTACAGAACTTTCCTCTTGCCGTCTCCTCTGCCGAAATGCTTTCCCCACTGTGTGTGCAGGCTGGAAGCTCCACCCTTGTCTGCTGACCACCTCCTGACCATTGACCCCAGTTTTATTTAATTCATATACCTCTATCACTACTTGAATTCATTCATTTGTGTATTTCAGACACACTAGAAATCTTCATGTTCCTTTATTGCTATACTTGGCACATAGTAGGCATTTAATAAATAGTTGTTAACTAAATAAATGAGTGAATAGTTTTCCATCCCCTCCTACTCCCTCCTGGACTGGAAACTTCTCAAGGGCAAGTATAGAGCTTTATTTACCTTTGTATCTCAGCAACTGGTGACTGGGAAAGTCATCCAAACAAGATTTCCGACTGTCCGGATGAATATCTTTGGAAATCTTACTGGGCAGAAATGGAGTGTTGAGTTGGACTCCTTGGGCACCAAGGTGGAAGAGTCATGGGACCTAAGTAAAGGATCAGTTAAGCCCAAAAGAGAATCATCTGGTTAAAATCAAAGGGTAGGGGCTGGAGCGGTGGCTGCGCGGTTGCAGCACTTGCGTGGCATGTGCAACTATGCAGGTTTGAACCCCATCACCACGTACACAATGGAGTGATGGAGCAATGGAGGCCACATGAAAAACTAAATAAAAATTAAAAATTGATTCTCTCTTTCTCTTTCCCTCTCTCTCTCAAAAAAAAAAATCAAAGTGTAGGTTCCCAAAGGATGGCTTTCTAGGGACAAAGAGAATGTGCTCCTGTGTGAGCCCCAAAAGAGGAAAGTGGTAGTGGTCACAGGTAATTGCCAATTTGGAACCTCTTGGCACTGGTAGCATATGGATACCAGGGTGACAGCAATGTGCCAGGCACCCCCAAAGAATTTACACTCCGATGAACAGTAAAGAGAGCATTGCAGTGCAGCAAGGTAACAATTCTGTGACAGCTAATGCTGCGTAACAAACACTCAGAGGATTACACTAAAAAGCATTCATTGTCCTTCCTCAGGTTGCTGGTCACTCCAGGGAGCTTGACTTGAAGTGGCTGGGTTTGGCCTCAGATCTGTTCTGCATGTCTCCTCATTCTGGAAGTGGCCCTTTCCAAGGGCCTGGTCTTCTGACAGATGGCAGGAGTGTAAGAGGCCACGCCAAACCCCGTGAGCTTATTAAAGCATCTACTGATGTCACATCCACCAACATTCCATTGGCCAAAACAAATGGCCCGGCTAAGACCAGCAAGAGAAGAGGAAGACAGGTCAGCATGATGCTCCGAAAGCCAGAGAGCACCAAGACTACAAAAACCACCAAAAGCACCTGGGACAGGTGCCCCCCACCACCCCCAAGAGGAACCAGCCCCACCAACATCTTGATCTCAGACTTCTGATCTATGAGGCTGTTGTTCCAGCTTCCTGGTTTGTGAGATTTTGTTACTGCAGCCCCAGGAAGCTAATAGAACACACTAACAGTGAGGGAGCAACGGAAATGGATGATCCAATGTTAGCTAGGTTGCAGGAACCATCGCCCAGTGCCAGGGAAGAGAAGCAAATGTAAGGGTAGGAAGATATACTTAAAAAAAATTATTAAGGAGCTGTGTTGTTGTATAATCATAAATGCATATAAAGAAAGAATGTGACATACATCTGTTCTTAAACCAGAATTATCCCCACATTACCCACACCCTAGTCTCTTGAATCTTCTGTATTTCACCCTTATAACCAGTATAAGTGCTTAGACTGCGAATTTTCCAGAATTAAATGAATGCATAAGTATTATTTGGATTCTCAGGGGGTAAAGGGTATGCTACATTGTTGATTGTCACCCTAGATCCCTACCTATCCCCCTCTGTCTCCCCTCCCCACTCCCCAAGTTATTATCTTTTGATATTACTCGGTTTGAAATTTACCCATGTACTCTGTAGATACCTAGCAGACGGTTGGCTCTCTGGATCTGCAGCTCAGGTGATATTCAAGAAGTGTTGATTTGGGACACCGTTCCATGGATGTAGATGTTTTTTGATCAAAACGAACAGCAACAATGGTTTCAATACCATCAAAACGGATCATACTGGGCTGGAGCGGTGGCTCGGCGATTACAGTGTTTGCCTGGCATGCGCGAGTCCCCGAGTTCAAACCCCAGCACCACGTACACAGTGAAGTCTCGGAGCAATGAAGGCCACATAAAAAAC